>KK901680.1:27920-50907 GCA_000696445.1 Aquilaria agallochum
AAATCTAACATGAAAAGGCAATCCAAATGTGAGCTACAGAAACGAAACACAAATAAATATCAAGAACTCGTTCGTACCTAAGTTAACAGAGCAAATAACGTCGGACGACGGAGCAGGAGAAACATTCAGATCTAGATCCATTACCAACAACAAGCAAACACCTCCATCAAAACAAGAGTTCCGAAACTTGTCCTTCAACGGCACAAAAAAGAAACTAAGATCGAAATCCACACCGAAGAACGATCGACGCAACCAGAAACTCGCAAGACAAAGCTAGATGAAGAAACAGAGTAGAAGGAGAAGTAGAGCAACTAATCCACACCGAAGAATGATCGATGGAACCTGAAACTCGCGAGACAAAGCTAGAGAAGAAACAGAGTAGAAGAAGAAGCAGAGCAACTAACTCTTAAGAAACGACAAAAAAAAAACAGAAAAAAAGGAAATAGGTCATAATGGCACGGATGTAATTAAGCGAGCCGAATGTCAAATGGCACGGATGTAAATAAGCCAGGCGCATATATGCGCCTGGCGCACGCAATAATTGGCCTTTAAGATTCACTCATTTCATGAAACTTTTAGCTTTTTAAAATTTACTCATTTTGTGAAATTTCTTACCTTCAAGATTCACTCATTTTGTGAAATCTTTAGCTTTTTAAAATGCAGTCATTTTGTGAAATTTCTCATTTTCAAGATTCACTCTTTTTGTGGAATCTTTGATTTTTTAAAATTCTCTCATTTTGTGGAATTTCTTTACTTTTAAGTTTAACTCATTTTGTGGAATCTTCTGTGTTTTTTAAATTCACTCATTTTGTGAAAATCTTCCCTTCTAGATTCACTCATTTTATTGAATCTTCAACTTTTCAGAATTCACTTATTTTGTGAAATTTCTAACTTATAAGATTTACTCATTTTGTGGAATCTTTATCTTTTTGAGATTCACTTATTTTGTAGAATCTTTAGTTCTCTTAGGATTCATTTATTTTGTGAAATCTTTGCATTTCTTGAAGGTCATTAATTTTGTAGAATTTCTTCACTTTTAAGATTTGCTCATTTTGTGGAATTTTCAGCGTTTTTGAAATACACTCATGTTGTGAAATTTCTTCATTTTCAATATTCACTCATTTTTTGGAATCTTCGGCTTTCTTGAAATTCAGTCATTTTATAGAATTTTTTATTTTTAAAATTCACTCATTTTGTGGGATTTTAAACTTTTCAAGATTCACTCATTTTGTGAAAATTTTGCCTTTCTTAAAATTTATTCATTTTTTTTTTTAAATTTCTTCACTTTTAAGATTTGCTCATTTTATGGAATCTTTGGCATTTTTGAAATACACCCATTTTGTGAAATTTCTTTACTTTCAAGATTCACTCATTTTGTGGAATCTTCAGCTTTCTTGAAATTCACTCATTTTGTGAAATTTTTTATTTTCAAAATTCACTCATTTTGTGGAATTTCCTCACTTTTAAGATTCACTCATTTTATAAAATCTTTGGCATTTTTTAAATACACTTATTTTGTGGAATTTCTTCACTTTCAAGATTCACTCATTTTGTGAAATTTTTAGTTCTTTTATGATTCACTCATTTGTGTGTGAATAGTAACTCGAAAGAAAAATGCTCAGAATATAAAAATTAATTATACTCAAAGTATATAATGATGATTTAAACCCTTAATAGTAATACAGTTATGAGTATTCATCATACTCCCCAACCAGGTTCTTGCTAGTGCCTAGCAAGTAATGCGATGTACCCAATGAATACTCAGGTTTCATCCAATGTTTTTTACTATCAATCACTATATTATAGATTAGAAACCATTGAAGTAATGAGCATCAAATTTACAGTACTAAAAATAAAATAAAAATTTCATAATGATTTATGAGCATTTCAATCACTCAAACAAGGGAAAAGTGTAAAAGATTATGAGTTACTGAGTGCGGTAAATGTGTGACTAACTATTAGGAGTGTTTAAAAGATTTCAGTAAATCATACTAACATTTGCGGCTTATCAGAACAAATCTAATTCAAAACCATCGCTTTGGCGGTCTTTCACACTATTACACTATAAAAGGTTTTTTTTTTAACTTTGCCTCAAGGCTTATTTGGAGAACTTTGGTAATAGGTAGCCCTTTCCAAGAGCAAACATCGCTTGTTGTTGTTTTTTTTTTATTTTTCAAGTCTTTTCAACACTTCTTGGTGTTGTTTTTTTTTATTTTTTTTCAAGTTTTTTTTATTCAAATTAAGCTAAGATATGGTTCATTAGAAGTCCCAACAGTCGCATAGTTAGAGTATTCTTTGAAATTTAAAAGACAATCAAGATTTTCAGCATGTGTAAAAATATCAGTAATTCATAACTTAAACATCCTAATCACTTGTCAAAGTGAATAAAATTTGACTAAATCATTATGTCAAATAAGATTTCAAACATGTAAACTTTAATGTAGCTCATCACCTCAACAATTTCATCACCAAGTATAGAAATTTTCAAAATAGAAAATATAGATTACTAGTGAGTGTGTCATCTTGTAAGGGTTCAAAAACCTACTAAAAACAATGTTATGACTAGCATGCCTAATAAGATGCATCTCAAGAGTAAAATTACTCCTTACTCAGTTATCCTAAACTAAGGGCTTTGTTCAAAGGTTTTAATATCAGCATGAGAAAAACTACCCTAAAAGAAGAAAAGAGAAAAAAAAATGTGTCAACTATCCCTCCCCCCAACTAGATTAAGACATTGTCCCCAATGTCAAAATATAGATAAAAAGAGTGAAGAAGAAATTACCTGAAATGGTAGTTATTGAAAATGAAAAACCTATAATAACTTAAACCAAAATAAAGAAAATGCTGATAGTAAAACTAAAAGACAAGATAAATAGATCTACAAGTTCGATTGCTCTTTTCTACAGTGCTTCATCACAAAAATAAAATGACAAGCATGGTAAAGGATACTTATGGGATGGAACTGATTGTGAAAAACTGTCGTGTCCGGTCTATCTGAATCATTACTGGATCTGGTTTAGAAATGAAAATTTACATTTTGTCTAGCAATTCTTCAGCAGTTGATGCAGATATTAGGATCCGTCGTGCCATCTCTGAGATAAATTTTCATGCATAACTTGATCTATAAAAGATAATAAACCTGCAAAGAAATTGTTAACATTCAATAGCCTAATAGGTTTCTGATGCAGATTAAGTTTTACCATGGAAGTAATTTGGAAAATTTCCCCCAATGTGCCAAACCTTCCTAGTAGAGCAATAAAGGCATTAGAATTATAGAGCATTTGCAACAAATGCTCTTTCAAGTTACTAATTCTTTTCCAATCGTGCCTTTAGAAATCAATTTCAAAGGTGCAGGGATGATATCCAAAACTTAGCTACCTCCTACAGATGTTGCTGTTGTTACACCTCCCATCAATCTAACATTACCTCCACCATATACCAAATGTATTTTTTGCTCAGCTAGAACTCTACCTAAATGATTAGCTGCCCTCAAGAACTCTTCATCATTTCTAGGAAAAGATCCACAAAATACATAAATATTTCAAAATTAGCGAGTTGAGGTTTTCTCCATTTCTATCATTAACCATGTGGAAAAAAAATCAAAAGAAGAACATGCATTTATAGAGATAAAAGGATAATGCAATGATTACACCTACAAGAGTAGGTATATTATTGTCAGAATAAAAAGAAAATTTTCAACAATAATGATGTGTATGTACAGTAGTTATGACTGTGGCTCATAGTTTCCTTTGGTTTTACGTCCAGTAACGACTTCAACAACTTCTATGAGTCGGGGATTTGCTTCTCATCCAGTTTTCTTACAAATTAGCAAACAGGGTCTTTTAAAATCAGATTCCCAAGATTATAACGCTCTTGTTTTTTATGAAAAATACTCCATAAACCAAGAAATTCATGTTGCACTAATCCAGAAGAATGTGTCTCAAGAATCAATCAGATATTATCCAAAGAATCCTTACTCAGGCCATTCTTAATGAATTGTATTTTATCTTTTCAATTATCGGACACAATTCTTAAAGAACGACATCTAGTATCGCAAGTCTATCGACCATATTTGTGACAGACTCGTAATCTTTTTGCTCTTCGCTTTTTGGCATAAAAGCTTTTGTCTAAGCCAGGCATGTGAGACACAAATGCATCTGGGATTTCACCAGCCAAACGGACCTTAGCTTCAATTAACTACCGCCCATTGTCAGGAAATGCCTTTGTGCATAAAAACTCAGAATTTTTCACATCTAGCTTGATAAATCCTTTAAAGAACATTTATTGGGAGAGAAGAAAAATATTTTTGCAAAGTAGAAAGAACATAATCCATTGATGAGAAAAAATTGATAGAGGAGAGAAAGAAATCAGTTATTATAGGAAATTGAGATAACTAACTTGAGAGCCAAGGAGTACCGTATCCACCACTTAACCGGAAAGAAATGGATCCTATTTTTTGACAATTTTCAAAGGCTTTGCAGAATGCATGTGCGTCTTTAAACAAAGAGGGCCAGTAAAATTCAGACTGCAAAATTTTTACAACTATTTTCTTTGATAAAAAATTCCCTCTGCATTTTCAAAATGAGAAAATTCAATGATACTTTTACCTTATCCCCAGGTATGCATCTTGTAAATATCTGGTCATGATAGTATTTGAAAAGATAAGAGTCATCCAAAAAAAAATTTGTCACATCATGTAGAAATTTCTTCTTATCTTGGATACTCCATTGAGTTGGTATCTATCGTGTCACCAAAAAGTTGATAATATTAGCAAACCAAGATACTGCAGGGACAGAGAATAAAAATTTATCAGAAAAATAATCATTTATTGGTGTAGCCTCAATTGATGAATCTATTGTCAGTCTTGACAAATAGTCAGCGACAACATTTTTGGTGCCCTTCTTATCCTTTATCATAATGTTGAACTCTTTGAGTAATATGACCCAGCATATCAGCCTTGATTTAGCATCTTTCTTTGACATTAGGTATTTCAATTCTTTGGGTAAAAGCTTCAACTCAATTGTGTGAATTGTATTTTGCTCTTCAATTTTCAGTTTCCAACATGTGTTTTTCACCTGTGAAGAATCAAGCAATGAACATATGTTAGATGTATCCTGATTCATTTGTATAACCGATTCAAATGAATTAACCAGATAATTTTTCAGAGGATCAGAGATACTCCCTTATTTGATGTGGTTTTTCCCAATAGTGTCAATGAGGCAAACTTCATCACTTTCATCTTCTTTTTCAGGTGGCTACTTAAGCAAGGAAAAAACATTTAACTCCAATGTCATATTCCTAAATGTCAACTTCATTAATCCATTCTTGCAATTAATCAAAGTGTTAGAGGTTGCTAAAAATAGATGTCCTAAAATAACAGGTATTGAATTTTTAATTTCCACTTGTGGTGTGTCCAAAGCAATAAAATCCAAAGGATATATGAATTTATCAACTTGGACTAACACATCTTCAATGACTCCTCTAGGCACTTTCACTGTCAGCAAGCAAAAGAGTTACTTCGGTTGATTTTAACTCACCCAAATTTAGTTTTTTGTAAACTGAATATGAAAGTAAGTTTACACTAGCCCCAAGATCAAGTATTGCTTGCTCAATTTTATGTTCTCCAATGAAACATGAAATTGTTGGACAACCAGGATCATTTTATTTCAAAGTAGTGTTATTTTGAATAACAGAACTTACCTGCTCGCCCAAGAAGGTTTTCTTTTTCACATTCATTTTTCTTTTAACAGTGCACAAATCTTTCAAAAATTTGGCATAAGAAGGTACCTGTTTAATTGCATCCGATAAGGGGATATTGATCTTTACCTGCTTGAAGATATCAAGAATTTCAAGATTTCGATTCACTTTATTAGGAACAGTTAATGCCTGAGGAAATGGAGGTGCAGGTGGAGATTCAATTTATTCTTCGCTTGGTAAAGGTTCAACCCTTTCTTTACTCTTAGAAATTAACTCATCGTCTTCTTCACAAGGATCAGGAATGAATTTTTAATAACCTTACCATTGCGGAGTGTAATGATTGACTTTACTTGATCCATAGTTTGACCTTTGGGATTTGGTTGTGGTTGAGAAGGAAATTTTCCTTTCTCCTGAATGTTGAGTGCATATGCAAATTTTGCAAGAGTATCTTTCAAATCAATTAGGTTTTGACTTGTTTGAGCATTGATGGACTCTTGCATCTCAATGAATGAATGCAAATTTTCTTCGAGATTTTTCCTAAGAGGAGGAACATATGATGCATACCCTTGAGATTGTTGAAAATTTTGTTGGGTGTGCAAAGGTGGTTGTGACGATTGATCATGATTATCACCTCTCCAATTGAAATTTGGATGATTCCTCCAATCAGGATTGTAAGTTTGCGAGTATGGATTTTGGGTTGGTCTCTCAAAGATGGTCAATGCATTGACTTTTTCATGGAGACATTCTTTGAAAGAGGGCAAGGTTGGGCAATTGCTAGTGGGATGGTCATTGGTCTCACAAATGTGACAAACAATTCTTTCAACATATTTTAATTGACCAATTTTCTTCATTTCTAAAGCCTCAACCTTTCTAGCTAAAGATACGAATTTTTCTTGAAGTTCATTAGCTTCCTTAAGATGATATATGCCTCTACTAGATGCAAGGGTTTGAGTCTTATTTGGAGCCTCATAGGTACCAGTGGTGTCCCAATTCTGTACATTTTTTGTAGCATGTCTAGGTAATCTATTGCTTCGTCAGGATCTTTATCCTCAAATGTTCCATTGCATATCAATTCTACCATTTGTCTTTCCGTAGGTGTCAAACCTTCATAAAAATATGCGACTAATCTCCATGTTTCAAAACCATGATGTGGGCATGTATTAAGTAAATCTTTATATCTATCTCAACATTGGTAAAAAGTCTCTCCTGGTCTTTGTGTGAAAGTGGTGATTTGCTTTTTGAAAGAATTTGTTCTATGGGCAGGAAATTTTTTTTTCAAAAATTGTTGTTGCAATTCATCCCATGAATTAATGGAGCCAGATCTAAGATATTGTAGCCAAGTTTTAGCTTTATCTTTTAAAGAAAAAGGAAAAAGCTTAAGCCTGATGGTGTTCATGCTACAGTTTAGGTTGTTATATGTGTGACAGGCTTCCTCAAATTCTCTCAGATGCAAGTAAGGATTGTCGGAATCAAAGCCATGAAAAGTTGGTAAAAGTCGAATAATACCAAGCTTGAAATTGAAGTTACATGCATCAGCAGGAAAAATTAGACATGATGGTGTGCTATTTCTTATGGGGTTCATGTGTTCTCTAAGTGCCCTGGGTCGATCTTGGTCATTATGGAGAGAATGGTTATCTTCCTATTCATTAATGTGTTCAGCCATATTTGAAGAAGATGAAGAATCTCTTACCAGTTTACCAGTTGATGTATGTGACCAAGCTTTCATGCATTAACAAAATAATAACAAGAAAAATAAATATCAATAACAAGTTAGATAGGAGGGTCAGCCTTCTATTTAATAATAATAAGAAAAATAAATAAAAACAAAGCAATATGAGTAGAAAATAAAAGATAGGAGGCTCAGCCTTCCATATAATGAAAAAAAAAATTGAAACAAAAAAAATGAATTTGTACTATAATTTTACTTTTCCAGCAACGACGCCAAAAACTTGTTACACTCTAGCAGTTGTAACCCAAGTGCAGATTGTCGCAAGTAATAAAATTTCGGGAGTCTGAGTGTCGAACCACAGGGAAGTGAATTAACAAATACAAATTACAAATTTGTTAATAAGGAAAGATCTTGGTGCAGGGTGTGAATAGGTGTTGATTAAAAAACTTAAATTCAAATAAATAGTTAAGGTTAGGGGATCAACTTTTAGTATATCAGTTATGATTAAGTTTAGCCCATCTTACCACTCAATTGAGATCCACACATAAAGGAGGTCCCAATCAGGGAATTTAGTTAGTATTAACTTTCGTTGATCTTAAAACGCTAACGCTTACTAATGGGTTCAAGTATCCATCAAGCCAACTTTTGTCTACAATAACTCAAGATTCTAATATAGCTGGTAGTGCCATGTTCTACAGAAGGAGTCAAGTAGCTTTTGTGTTGATGATTGACTATTATAAATTAAAACTCCCACTTAACAAGGAGGGAAGTTAAATAGATTAAAGAAGAAAATACCGTTAACATTGTGATGCATTCAAATCAATCATAACCTGTATACCAAAAGCTTCACCTTTTCACCTTAGCAAAAGAAGATTAGTTAGCCATGATAAAATTAAACAACATGTAAAAATAGGAAACAAACACGAATTGAAAGATCAAAGGTACAACAAGAAGAAAACACTTGGAAAGTGCTTCGGTACTGAAAACAAGAACAAGAAAAAAGAAGAAAGCTAACTTTGATACAAAAACATAAATGAAGCCTAAGAAATGGCATAAATTCTTCCTCCCCCCAAAGGTGCCTATTTATAAAGTTTTTGGAGTGGG
This sequence comes from Aquilaria agallochum, assembly GCA_000696445.1. Classification (NCBI taxonomy): domain Eukaryota; kingdom Viridiplantae; phylum Streptophyta; class Magnoliopsida; order Malvales; family Thymelaeaceae; genus Aquilaria; species Aquilaria agallochum. The sequence goes on from KK901680.1 coordinate 36,391, forward strand.
TGAAATGGTAAAATAGTAAAATGTAGGTAAATACAAATCAACAAAGGCAAGTTGCAACTTGTTTTAATTTTTTGACCATCATATACATTGAATTAGCTCTTCCTTAAAACATATAACTTGTAAATCTCTTCTTTGGTTTTAAATCAATAGCTTGCTCATTCAAATCGGACATCCGTAGCTCAAGTTATGATTTTTCTACCGAAACTGCTCTTCAGCACATGAAAGAATGAATGGTCTCATCTATAATCAGATTTCGGTAATGAAAATGATCAAACTAACTTGCAGAATGAAATAGAGTTGAAGATTTATGTGTTGGCTTTTAGATGAATTTGGAATTACTCAGTTTCGACGCCTATAGCTCCAGATATGATTTTTCTCGTGAAGGGTCGCCAAGTGATGATTTTACCTACATAAAAAAAATAATTATTTAATATATATATATATTAATGAACAATAAATCACGTATGTACAGTAAATATGTATATGACCAGTAAGTCGGTGAATAGTAATTGTGAACAGTAAAAATGTGTATGAATAGTAAAAATGCGTGAATATTAACCTAGAGAAAAAATGCTCAGAATATAGAAATTAATTATACTCAAAGTATATAATGATGATTTAAACCCTTAATAGCAATACACTTATGAGTATTCATCAGTTTTCTACCTCAAAGGTCATCAGAGGTGATAAAAAGTCAGGGTGCTCTACCTCAAAGGAATTTAGAGGTGGTAAGGAAATAGAGTTCTCTACATCAAAGGTCATCAGAGGTGGTAACAAGTTAGGGTGCTCTACCTTAAAGGAATTTAGAGGCGGTAAAGAGACAAGATTCTCTACTTCAAGGGTCATCAGAGGTAGTAAAGAGGCAGTGAGCTATACCTCAAAAGGATTTAGAGGTTGTAAATATAGGGTTCTCTACCTCTTAACTCATGGCAAGAAAGGGTTCTCTACTAAAGGTAAAATGAATGAGAGGAGAGTTTTTGTCTTCCATGAAAAGGTTTCAATGAAGAAAAAGGGTAACGAAGTTTCCTTAACTCCTCAAGAAAAGAAGAAAGAGTTTTCCTCTTAGGTTTGGAAGCAATGGAAAATTTCCTATTGCAAAAGGTTAGGAAAGTTCCTAGGCCTTGTAAACAAAGAGGAAAGATTTTCTCTCTTTTGATTCTGAAATGATAGAAGGGTTTCTACTGTAGAAGTAATAAGGAAGATTCCTTAACCTCGAATTAGAAGAGAAAAAGCCTTTTCTCCTTAAGATTTTTGGCAGTGAGAAGGTTCTCATTGTCCAATGAAAGGTCAAACAAAATTTGGTAAATAACTTTGCATGCATCGTGTTCCATGAAACATGTAAAGAGGGGCAACTATTGGCACCCAATTTTTTTCGGGTGAAATTTTTTATCTTCATTCTAGGTTAGGAAAAGTTGGCTTAGGAGCATTTTGTTTTGTAGGGTGCAATTTGGTCTTGTTTTTGTATTACTAATTCTAGGAGTTTAAGATATTCATCTAGGGTAAAAATAGGAATTAATTTAGTTTAGGTACTAATTTAGACTCCTAAAGGTCTTGTAGGGTCAATTTGGGTAAAAGGGAAAAGTTTGGGTGAAAACTGAGGGTTTTTAAAAGATTCTAGGCAAAATTGGAAAGTTTGGAGCAAATCTAGCAAAATCGTGAAGTTTTGGAAAAATCTGGTTATTTTTACAAAGCTTTAGGTTAACTTGACAAATCAGGCAAAAATTGGGCTAAATTGTAATTTCGCATTAAAATAGGGGCCAGGTCAGTAGCCTAAGAGTTTTATTGGACTGAAACTGATATTTTGGCCAAATTATGTCCTAATTTCTTCAAATTGAACTTGAATGAGTTTAAACTTAAAAAAACCCTAGTTAATCTCGCATAAAGACCCCTTAGTACAAACATGGGTCATCACTTGAAGGAAAAGGGGAAGAAATTAGCTGAACCTAAACTACTAGTGAAACAAGTGAATGTACAGCCTAAGTCCTCTACTTTCTCACTACCCTTCCCCAGAGCCTTAATTTTTCCTTGAGCCGCCACCACCCTTGGAATTTCTAGCCCCACAGTCCAATGCCACCAGTCGCTGCCATCGATCATCTTCAACTACCCCTTTGCCTCGCTTCATGTCACGCATTCACTCTAGGAACCATCTCATTGCCATCCACGCTCAATCGGAGGAAGATCGTCTCACACCACCACTCTAGCGGTCGTGCCCGTCAACCATAGATGTTGCCAACCACCGTTCATTAGTCTCCTCAGGTTGCCTCCTCCTCTACAGTAAATCCCAGACCACCAATCGCTAATGAATTTTAAAGTTGATAACACATGAGAATTATTTATTATGCTAGATAATGTAATTTATCTTATTTTTTAGAAATTGGAAAAAAATTATATTAAGATAATCGTAAAATACTTAACAAATTTCAAAGATTTGGTCTTTGTGGATTTGATAAACCTTGAGATGGATTATTTGTTCAAATCTAATTGATCTGATAAGATTCACGGTTTGAACAAGATGTTCCTTTTCAAATTCTTGATGGATGTCGTAAAATCCTAAGATTTCAAGGACATAAAAGATTTCATATCAGGTTGGTCTAATAAGATTCACAGTTTGAAATTAAATTAATTAAAAATTAAACATAATTAAATACAATGAATAAAAGTCATTTTTATCAAAGATTAGGTAAGGAAACAAAGATTTAGAAAAAAGATAAAACCAAATCCCATGGTACCAATTTCTAGGTGCTATAATAAGGTTATTTTAGCGTAACGGACTCACAGTCTTAGAATCTCTCATAGACCATAACATGTATCCAATCGACCTTGGTGAAATTGATTGGTGACAACTCCTAAAAACACATTGCTACAATACTCAAACTAAATACAATCTACGAACTAAAAAGAAAAACCTAAGATGCTGATGCCTCATTATCATCTTGCATATCTCATCATCCAAACTCTTTTGGTCTTGCTTTCTTAAGGCAATAAGACCACAGTCACAATTGCACATGCAAACCTCCACTACTTTTGGTGACACCTTGCTCGTTTGTCTAAAATGACTCATTTACCAATATTGAAAGTGGGCTCAAATACAGTAGTGCGAAGAAGGAGCTTTTGGCAGGTGCAGAGGTAGTACTTTTCCTTGATGCCATTGATTAGATGCAAATTAATGAGAAAGAAAGAAAGATTAACGAGAGATTAAGAAAAATGGTGGAGAGCTTAAAGAGAGATTAAGAGAAATGATGAAGAGAAAATGGTGTGAAGAAGTGAGGAAATGGGGCCCTTTATCGATAAGAGAGGCCAAAAATTCATTAGACCAAAATACCCTAAAAAACTAGTCATTTGTAAGAGTTTATAGAGGCAACAAAGGTTTTTAGCTAAAAAAGATGTTGGAAGCTATTAGAGGTCCTTAGGTTGTCACTTTTCCTTTTTTTAATTTATTAAACATTGGTTTTTGTATCAAACGGCCGAGTTGGCCAAGCTTGGCTGAGCTAGTCCAAGTTGTGCTTAGACTTAAGGTCAAATTGGGGCTTGGGCCAGTCTTGGCTTGGGTCTCATTCCAAGTTTATCAAGCCCATAGATAGCCTGCACTATTTTGGGCTTTCTTCCATATTGTGACGGGATGGGTTTCGACCGAGTTACCCTCGGGTTGGATCAGGTTGGACCAACCCATTGCACACCTTTAGCTAGGTGGTGGTGAGTAATAATAGAATGTGCATTTAGATCTATGATTTTTACAAATAGGAATATAACTATTAAATCCTTAATATAAAATCATGAAGTTTATAAAATTTCATATATATTATAATGTGATAATGAGAAATATTTTAGAAAAAAATTTGAAAATGCTTTAACTTAGCATTTTTTTTGTCACTGATCGAACGATTATAGAAATATATAAACTATGAAGAAGATTGATGAGATATCCATGTTGTACAAAATGTATAAGACAAAAATCTCATTTTATTCCTTCAGCATTACTAGTGGCACACTTTTAGACACACACTTTGGACATATGAGGATGAAAATTGGCCATGCAATCTTAGCCCCAAAAGCAAAATTAGTGACTTCCAATAACAAGTGAGCAAATTAGGCAAATAGAAAAATATAAACACTTACACGTACAACACATGTGAAGCTCAATAGTCAACCTAAATAAAATTGAATGAACATAAAGAAGAAACCCAGTCCCTCTTTTTTCTTCTCCTGCACCTTTAGCCAATGACATGTCCCATCATTAAAAAAACTGTGTCGCCACCTCTGGGCTTACTTTTACAGCCATAGAAGACAGATTTTCATACCAGTGTTTGATGTTTGCACGTCAGTAAGCTATTTCTTCTAGTTGTCTTTATATTATAACTTTTTCACAGTTTTAGGTTTAGCTCAATCAAAATTAAGAATTGAATTGAACTCTAATTATCTAGAACATATTTGACATTGGGTCATATGATTTTGATGCTGCCATAAAAATTCAGGTTCTATTGAATGAATAACTGGTAGTTTGAAAAAATGGGTAGACTTGCTATTATTTTAATGTCACTGGGTGAAATTGATCTATTATAAATATTCTAGGGATGAAGAACAATAGACATTAAGTTGAATCAAGTTAGGATAGCTCAAAGTGATGGCCAAGAATTGAACAATGTTGAACAAGATATGGCCTAGAAAATAGATTGATAGGTCAATGAAGGAAATGAAAAAGCTTTTCTAGAACCACATGTTGGTATGGAATTTGATAAAATTGAAGATGCTCATTCTTTTTACAAATATGGGATTTGGCATATTGACTAAAAATTGTCCCTAATCTAAGTTATTGGGTCAATTTATTGTGTTATAGTACTTTCTAATCATGAAGGAAGAAAATCCAATTTTTTTTTCTTTTTGATGGAATTGAATAAAGAAAATCGGTTAAAAAATGTGCTATGGATTGATGCCAAAAGTAAAGAGGACCATAGGGATTTTGGAGATGTTGTTTCTTTTGATACAACATACATCACAAATAAGTGCAAAATGCCATTTGTCCCTTTATTAAAGTTAATAATCATTTTTAGTCAACTTCTTGGGTATGAATTACTTGCAAAATGAAGAATTCCAACCTTTATTTGGCTATTCAAGACATGGATTAGAGCAATGGGTGAACAAACTCCAAATGCCATTTTAACTAATCAAGATAAATCAATGAAGGCAATTTTTTCATTGGTATTTCCTATTACTCGACAGAGATATTATCTTTGGTATATATCGAAAAAGATTCCAAAAAAATTTGCTTTTGTGCTAAAAAATCATGATTACTTTATAGGTTATTTGATCAATGCATTTATAATTCTTTCAAGCTAGCATAGTTTGATGATAGATGAAAACAAATGATAGAGAAATTTGAGCTTGAAGAAAAAGAATGGCTTATTTCAATATATGAACACCATATGGCCTCTAGTATACATGAAAGATATTTTTTTGTAGGAATCTCAACAATTCAAACCTCAGAAAGTGTTAACTCCTTTTTTTAATAAATATGTTAGCAAGAAAACATCCTTAAAGGAGTTTATGGAATAATGCAAAGCACTTTTGAAGATAAGCAAAAGGTAGAAAATTAAGCTGATTTTAATTCATGGTATAGAGCACCTATTTTCAAAACCCCATCGCTATTCAAGAAACAAATGTCTCATATTTACACCCATAAAGTTTTTAAGTTGTTTCATAGTGAGGTTTTAGGAATAATGTGTTATCACCTTGTGAAGGAAAAAGAAGAAGCTGGAGTTGCAATATTTAAAGTATTTGACTTTGAGAAATAGGAAGACTTAATTGTTGAGTGGAATGGATACAAACAAGAGATGAATTGCTTTTCATTTATTCCAAGATAATGGTTTTCTTTGTTGGCATTCTCTGCACACACTTCAAGCTTTGGGTATTATTACCATCCCCCCTCATTACATACTAAGACATTGGACCAAAGATGTTAGAACAAAATAGGACAAGAGAAATGGCCATCCAGCAAATGTGAAGCCTATCATATAGAATTCTAATTCTTTGTTTTAGAGAGCTAATGAGTTGATTCAAGAAGTATCATTATCAATGGAGAGCCATAATATTGCATACCAGGCATTAAAGAAGGCTTTAAGCAAATGTGTTGCTATCAATCACACTATCATTGTTCAACAAGACAGAAATAAATTGCATATTGGTGAAAAGGATAATTTTAATGTTAACATACTTAGCAGATTCCCAATACTTGATCCATTGGTTTGTAAAACAAAAGGGGCTCTAAAGAGGATTAAGGGTGGACTTGAAAAAAAATGAAAAATGGATGCCAAAGCAATGAAAGAAATGTAAGACGGTAAATGAAATCTAGATTATGTGCATTAAATGTATTTTTATATTTTGCAAAAATATCTTGAATTGGATGAAAACTATTGTTTCAATTAAAACATACAAGAGAGGTTATTTGATATCTTTTAGATTATAGGAAATAAAAAGGTTTTGTGAGGTTCTAACTTGAGAACCATTTTCCATCTCATACAAATATATGACCATGCCTAATCTATTTACAGGTGATAGGAATGTCAAAATTCATTTTCAACATCAGGTGGAGTATGAGAATCATGAAACAAGAACTTATAAGTCACTCACAACATGCTTGCATATGTATCATTACAAAGATATATATTGGCTATTAACTTAAGAAACCTTTTTGTGTTGGCATTTTGTTTTATTGAAGGAAGGTGAAGATGGAATTTGCCTTTTTTGTCAACTTTTGTTAATTAGAACATCTCCGTTGCTTTTTGTACATGTGCTAATAATACATGTTGATGAAAGCATATTTTAGAGAATCGTAACTTTCATGCTCATGTAGAAATCTTGTTATAGGGATCTTTTAAAGGAATTTTTTTTGTTAATTTTGTAAAGACATTATATTAAGTAACCAGTAAGATGTCATTTTGGATTGGAATTGGTAATGAAGTTTTTGTTATTAGTTTTTGAATATAGTCTCAATTTTGGGAATTAGATGAAAAAAATTTCTCTATGAAGAACAATAACTAACTAGCTAAATTTGTTGTTTCAATTAATATATTCAAAACTTATTTTTTTTCAACTAGCTAAATTTATTGTTTCAATTACTATATTCAAAACTTAATTTTTTTTATGGAACCAAAACTAAATTCACTGATACTGTAAGAATTCTTTAAAATAGGTAAGTTTAGTGGTTAAGTTGCTTATTTTTGTTAGGAACTTTAAGATTACTCACTTCCAACTTAAACCTCAATAATAATAATAATAATAATAATAATAATAATACTAATAATAATAATAATAATAATAATTATTATTATTATTATTATTATTATCATTATTATCAATAGGATAGAACTAATTTCATATGTTCAGGAATCTTTTGTACATTTCTATTTGATGAACTATAGAACAAGTATATCTTAAGTGAATCTAAGCCCTAGGAAAATATATGTTTTTCAATTTGAAACATTCAATTTTTAAAAATTATAAATTGCATTCTTTATTTTTTTTGTTTTAATTAGGGTATATGACAACAGATTGAACACCCAAAAAAAAAAAAAAAAAAAAAGAAACACATAGTAGGAGGGATAGTGAAAGTAAAGATGGGGTGCACCATCTTTAATTGTTATGGCCCTCCAAGTGTTGGACTGGTGACGGTCAGGTAAGACTTGATTACAAAATAAGATATCCTTTAGTAAATATTTTTTTCTTTATGCATTTCAAGCAAGTAGCAAGGTTTGGAAAGGTTCCTAGAGCACAAATGGCACCTAAGTGTCACCAAGGGAAAAATGGTCATTTTACACCCCGAGGTGATAGGATCGGTTTTAAAGCTCAAAGTAATTCATTTGGACCTAAGTGACAAGAAACCAAAGTGGAGGATAGAAGTGTCAAAATTAGAGGCACTATTTGAAGGTGGGGTTCTTTTGGCAAATTTGAAGAAGTTGGAGGAGCCATGTAGGGGAAGCTTGGATTTAAACTAATTTGGGATGGTTTCCCTTCACTATTCATCATCTTCTCCAACTCAAAACCGTAGCTTTCTCTTCTCTCACAAAATTCATGTCCAAAACTCATCCATTTCTTTAATTCTTGGTGAAATTGGAAGCCTCATGAATTACCCAAGTGAGAGCAAGCTTCCACTTGCTTAGTTTTGGTGGATTGAGCTTTGGAGAGGCATTTTTGGTCCATGGGAGCTTGGGTACATTTTCTACCTTTGTGTTCTTGGTCTATTAAGCTTCCTGGAGGTTGGGTCAAGCTTAATTGAGCTAAAAATGGTGCCTATTTGTGATGAATTTGCGTAGGAACCATAGAAAATTCATAGTGGAGTTATGGGAGCTTTGGTGTTCAATTTGCTTGATTTTGCTTTGGATGTGTTTAAGGTTAGAGGATTTCTTGTTTTCCTTGTTATGTTAATGCATTTGCATCATATTTAGCCTTGGGGATTAGTAATTGCAAGCTTAGAAGTGATTGGAACCATGTTTGAGTCAATTGTGCATAGTTTTTGTGAAGATTGACGAAGCTTGCAAGTTTCTGGCGTTGAGGTGCCATTCTAGGGGTGCTAAAAGATTTTGTACCCAGGTCGTGCTCCTAAAGCCTAGGCACCAGCTAGGGTGTAGGTGCCAATAAACTCTTTTTTAGACAACATCAAATGAACTCTGGCACTGGGGTGCCAGGCTCGTGCTGCAGTGCCATCGTTGCTTCGGAACTCAACCAAATAGTGTCTTCTTTGGTTCCTAATTGATTCCTAAATATCCTAGAAATGTTCCTAAGGTTTATTCAAGATTTATAATGGAAATGGAATGAAGAAAAAAAGACATATGGATCAAATGAAGAGAGGAGAATATGGTGTGTGCACAATTGAACCTTGTGTGTCCATAAGGGTATTTTGGTGCCCTAGTTGAGGCTTGTAGTTATCCCTAAGGTAGTTTAAATGCATTAATAGTGAGTAACCAAGTAGTTTAAGCAAGGAGCATGGTGAACTAGAATTGCAGCCTAGTCAACTAAGGGAAGTGCATGTGAACTAAGGCATAGTTAGTGTGGGCAACTTATAGCACAACTTGCTATAGTTTGGAAAGATGACTTGAGGTCGTATTTCACTAACCATACAGTAGATTAAGAGCCACAAGAGCTATATAATGTTAGTGAAAACACCTAAGGGCCAAAGAAGGCACTATGAGGTTAATAGGGGCACATAAGTGCATTTGGGCACAATGTGAGCGCTAAGGCCCATGGGAAGCATAGATTGGATAATATAGGAGCTTGCCATGGCTTGGGAGGTTGCTTAATACCCAAGTAAGTGCAAGCTACCCTAAGGAATTAAAAGGAACACTAAAAGCCATTGGTACCTAAGCACAAGAAAATATGTTTTTGTTGTAGGTAATATGAAATGGCTATTAACCTTGTCAAAGTAAAATGGGAAATAACTTTAAGGATTAGGTGCTTTGACAGGGCAATTAGTGGTAAGGTTGAGTGTGAAAGATAGCCCACTAGTCTTGGAGGCCAATAACCAAGAATTTTAATATGACCATATGCTTAGGTTCATGGAGCCAATAGGCAAGACTAAAGATTAAAAGTGGAAATAAAAATGATTTAGATGGGTAAAAAGCTCTTTGAGAGGGGAGCAAAAGCTTTGGCCAACTACCAAGATGGTGGCAATGGTTGAGGTGAAAGTTTCCACCAACAATCGAGTAGTGGGAATGGCAAAGATAAGGGAAAATGGAGTGTGATTAGCCACTATCTAGAAATGGGGAAGACTACTTGATGCCCATCACATAGTTAATGAGAAAACCTTAGGGAAATGTAATCCCATTTTGATGTTGATGAATTGGACATTATTGCTGCCAAAAAGTAAAATAACACATTAAAAAGTTAGATGAGGCTATAAGCCTATGTTATAAAATAAGGTAACTTTAGTTGCCTTATATCATAAAGAGGCAAAACTAGAGGATGATGGAAATACAAGTTAGATAACTTAGAGGATGGAATGAACTAGATGAATGGGGTGCTCCTATAGAGGGGGAGCATGGATATCCACCAGTTATCCAGTGGGTGGCACTGGTCAAGGCATATAAAAAATGATAGGTAATGCAAGACCTTCAGTTTAAATTGCATTGGGTTTTGATACATTTGCATGGGCTTAAGACTATGGCCAACGAAATGAGGTTAATTGGAAAGGTTTTTAGAGATGTTAAAGGTTTTAACAATAATTCCCCAATGAGGAAAGGTTGTAAGTTCTACCAGCTATTAGAAGAATAGTAATGGTTGGGAAAAAGGCCATAGAAGTATCGAGGCCAACTAGAATCATGGATAACTATTTCATCATATAAGCTGATTTAAATAGAATAATGGTGGTGGCACAATGTGGATCTTACTACTGAGTGAGGTGTGAAGCATTAAATCTAAGGAACTTTGAGGGGTAAACCCATGTTGACTATAAATGTAAGGGCTAAAAGGAGGATATCTCTTTGACCATGGGCTAGCTACCTATACTAAGGTGGTAATGGCACCGGTAATGTGAGACATAGAATAAGATATAAGGGAGGGACCAGCCATAAGGAATCAAAGTGGCAATAGTTCTCATTAAAGGAAGAAACTAAAATGACATATAGAGCTCATGGTATGCATTAGGCACGATATATGGTGGAGGAAAACAAGCTACCACCAAACATGATTCTTGTAAGCTAAGCATGTGCCACTCTAGTGATAAAATTATGGGAATTGAGTAGTTCAGCAAGGATAACGAAAACACTTCAAGATATGGTTGTGATGGGGAAGAAATGGTAAGCATTAGCCAGGCTGAGACACCTATAGCTTCAGTCAACAATGCATGGAAAGAATACTCAAAATTTTGGAGAATTAGGTATTTTAACGTAGAAGGTAAAAAGGGAAGGAATTAGGCTAACCAATGGGCATAAGGCGCTTGGAACCAATCATGGATTTTGGTGGTGTCTATAGGAGTGCATGGTGTGCCGCTCGACATAGATTGGCCAAGAAGGCACCAGGCTACCATTGTCTCACAAGGGAAACTCTCATGGATGATGGTGTCTTGTGGATAAGGATGGTAAGTAGTGTTAGGTCAAATCCTTGGGACATGAAATGGGCATAAAGGTAATAAGACTTTAGAGGGGCTAGGGTATCACCGTGTTTAAGAGGGTTAGTTACATGATTTGTAGGCCATGCTTGAATTAGTTGGGATGATACTCAAGAATGAGATTGTAAATACACTCCAAAACTTCCGCCACAAGGAAAGTGCATAAAAAATGGTTTACTAGTACAAAAGCGGCAAGGGGGCACTATGTAAACCATTTAAGGTATAATTCCCTAAGGCAAAAAAGATTCCTTACCCATGGCCATGAAATTAGTGACCAATAAAAGGAAGAAAATGGTGGGTCAAAGTTAAGAGGAGACAATTATATATTGTAGGGAGCCCACCAATGTCCCTAAGTTGAAGGCTTTCAGTTCGGCTGGTCATTGATAGGGGTGTGTAGAAAAACTCCCTCAAATGGCAGGGCATTGGCTATATCTTTAACAAAAAGGAATAAAAGGTAGGATGTAGAGGAAATTGTGAAAGGCCTTCCAAGAACCAAACCAAAAAAGTTTGAGCATGGTGTCCAACTTAATTTTTCGAACTTAGGTAAAACCCTTGACATCAATATGGATGTGTAAGGGCTATGCTTGAGACATATGCTAATGTAAGTCAAAAGGGATGGACTATCTTGAATGTGACTTAGACTTAATAATTATGGTATAGCCTTGAAACTTTTGAGGCATTAGTTGGTAAGACGGGTGTTGCTGAGCTTCGAAGGCTCGATAAGCACAAGTGAATTTGTGCCTTAGAAGGGGTAGCAAGTGTGTGGATGATGTGCAGCCATGGTTGAAGGATAATGGTCATGCTAGAGCACTATGTCTCATGGAGCATCCTTGGTTAAGCTCCTATTGATGGTTCAGTTTGGGCTTGAAAATGAGGCCTAGTTGGAAGCCTTGTGAGGCCTTAGTCTACATTAGCTAGTGACAAAAAAGTCTCCCATAATGCATTTGGAGTGCTAAATGCTAAATGGCTTGGTAGGTGACCAAGGGCACGAGCACTAGTGCATGAGGATGTGAGTAGAAGGAAAAACTATGATGTGATCATATTTAGTCATGTTTTTTATATGTTTTTCCTTTGTATTCACTTGTCTTTTGATATGTTAAGCTAGGACAAGATGCTTATTTGGTTTATATTTCATTTTTAGATATATTTCAGCTTCATTTGAGTTGGAAAGGATTTACGCAAAGTTTTGGAGTTGAATTGCAAGTTTTAGCTAAGTTTTGGAGTAGACATATCTTGCTACAAGTCCATGTAGTGCCTTACATGCCTTACAATACGCTCATGTCTAACTTGCATGCCCATGTTCCAAACCATTTTTAATTTGGTGAGATTTTAAGTGTCAGAGTTGTTACACGGCCATGTACCAAATCGTGTTTGTCCTATTTTTAGGGTTTCTTGGGTTATTTCAAAAAGGAGGAAAAAGAAAAAACAATGAGACCAAACATACACAGAAAAATAAAGTTTGTCATGGAAGAAGGCTGTAAGAGGTAGTTTTGATGATCAACACTATTTTGTGAGTGTTGAATTGAAGATTTCTTGGAGAAGAAGAGATTTAGCCATGGATAATTCTTTTCTTTGTTGTCTTTTGATTATGCTGTGTTCATTTTATAACACTATGAGCTAGAATTTTCCTACTCATGCTTAGAGTAGGTGAACCTAGGATGATTTTCACTGTGATTGCTGAACCTAGGATGATTTTGTGACTGTGATTGCTTTTTGGTTTAATATGATTTTTTGTTTTTCTTGTGATTTATCTAATGTTCTTTGTTGCATTGATTAAAAGTAGCTACCCTATTAATTCAATGTAGGATGATGAACATGCATTAAGTAGTTTTCGGTATGTTTGTTGTGGATCACCATTGGATAAAAGGGATATTATCGTAAGTAGGAGAAATAAGTGCGATATAATACCTCCAGACTAGGGTAAAACCTAGTACTGGGTCATAGGATTTGTAATGTGCTCTTAGAAAGTGTGGTAGGCCTAGGCACCCTATTGGTAACTTAAGAATAAGGTTAGTGTAATGGGAATAAAAGGGAGCTAATCTATATTAGGTCTAAGTTAATCATAATCCTATTAAACTAAAGTAAAAGCAGTATAAAGGAATTTTGGGAGGGATTTGATTCTAAGAATGGGGTTTCTTATTGTTGATTGTCTTAATTATTTTTTTGTTACCAGTTTTTAGCTAGTAGTTTAATTTACTGCGTTAGTTTAGTTTAGTTAATTCAAGGTAGTTAGTTAAAAAAATCTTTTAATTCTTGGTTAGATAATGGAGAGAGGTAGAGTAAAGCAGACAGCCTCTGTTCCTTGGGAAAAAATGATCTTGGTACTTGCCATTACTACACTTTGATGATATGTGCACTTGTTTAGGAGTTCACATAGTTTTGAGTATAGAGAGATTTGACACATCCACATTATTTGCTACTATAGTAGAAAGAGTTTGTTGTGTACTACAAACACACCTAGTTTTTGGCACCATTGCCAAGAACATTTGCTGAGTTTTCTTTTTGAAAAAATTTATCTTATTCATTTAGCCATTTATTTTATTGTAGTATTTTCTTTGAGTTTTTAGTTTTTTTAGTTCATTGATTTCATCCTTTTTTCTTGCAGTAATTTTGGTGTATGATTCATAGCCATCCTACTGAAGTTGTTTAAGTGGATTCAAAAATTGAGAAAACCTTAAGGAAACTCTTATCTTCAAGGGGCACTGAGTCACAACTATCACATTCTGAGTTGAAGCAGAAAGGAGAGAATTAGGAACACTTAAATCATGGATGACCATAATCAAGCAAGGATAGTGTCAAAATATGCTAAACCTGCTCTTGAAGGGACAGAATTGACTCTTGTTAGACCTCCTGTCAACGCCAATAATTTTGAGATCAAGTCGTATATTATTCAAATGGTACAAAATTGCATTCAATTTCATGGCTTGGCAGATGAGGATCCTAACGCTCACATTGCTAGTTTCCTGGAGATTTGTGACACTTTTAGAATTAATGGAGCTAGTGAGGATAAAATTTGGTTAAGGCTATTCCTATTTTCACTGAGAGGAAAAGCTAAGTAATGGTTAACTTCACTTCCAAGAGGTTCTATTGCCACTTGGAATACTCTTGCCTTGAAGTTCTTATTGAAATATTTTCCTCTAGCCAAGACTGTGAAGTTTTGTAATGACATTTTTACTTTCAATCAAATGGATTCTAAAACATTGTATGAAGCTTGGGAAATGTTTGAGGATCTATTGAGAAGGTGTTCTCATCATGGACTATCTATATGGATGCAAATGCAAATGTTCTATAACGGTCTGAGTTATGCTTCCAAGTAAATGATTGAAGAGATGGCGATGAACAATTACCAATGGAAGCCATCATCTAGGATGATGTCGAATAGAGTAGCGATAGTTCAAAATTTTTATGCTTATTCAGTACTG
>KK901680.1:53354-63796 GCA_000696445.1 Aquilaria agallochum
AATGGTTAACTTCACTTCCAAGAGGTTCTTTTGCCACTTGGAATACTCTTGCCTTGAAGTTCTTATTGAAATATTTTCCTCTAGCCAAGACTGTGAAGTTTTGTAATGACATTTTTACTTTCAATCAAATGGATTCTAAAACATTGTATGAAGCTTGGGAAATGTTTGAGGATCTATTGAGAAGGTGTTCTCATCATGGACTATCTATATGGATGCAAATGCAAATGTTCTATAACGGTCTGAGTTATGCTTCCAAGTAAATGATTGAAGAGATGGCGATGAACAATTACCAATGGAAGCCATCATCTAGGATGATGTCGAATAGAGTAGCGATAGTTCAAAATTTTTATGCTTATTCAGTACTGGCAAATCAAGTTGAATCCTTAACAAGAAAATTTAGAAATTCTTGACTAGTTAGGAGCAAATTGTTATGCAATGTGAAGTTTGTGGAGAAAGGCATTGAAGTAATGATTATCAGATGTCTAATTAGTTAAGCAAAACCAAGCAAGTAGACTTTGTTGGAAATCCACCAAGGTGACAAAATAATATGTATAGCAATACGTATAATTTGGGATGGAGGAATCAACCTAATTTTTCTTGGAATAATTAATGGCAACAATTGCTTGGTTTTCAACCTTGACAGCAACAAGAAAGATGGCTGACTGTGAAAGAATTAATCTTTAAGTACATGGAACACCTTAACGCTAGGATCAATGTGACAAAATAAGAATTATCGAATATAAGATCAAGTATTTAGAACTTCAAGACTTAATTGGGTCAACTTGTTAAGATGCTTTCCAAAATGCCGCAAAAAGCTTTACTAGCTAATACTGAGCCAAATCCTAGAGGAGTATACAATCTTGCTTTTCGTCATAAAGCAGATGGTCATGCAAATGTGAAGGTGTTGAAGAGGAAGGAAAAATCTCCTTGAATGATAAAAAAAGATGTTAGGCTAGTGATGTTAAACCAAGCGTTTCTTGGGAGGCAACGCAAGTATCAAATTTTTTGCTTAGCTTTGTTTTTGTTTATTTGATTTTATTTTTAGTAGGTTAGTTAGCTTTTGATGGTCTTCTGATCTTATGATTTGCATTGTTGATATAAGAATCTAGAGTATTTCAGGAGGATTTTTGTGCCCAAAGTGGGAGAAAAAGGGATAAGCTCATTCTGAGTAAGTTTGCAAAATTTTTCAAAGTTCAGGAGTTAAACAGGTTCTTATACATGCCCATGTTTAGGGTCATGTTCACTAACATGGTTTCAAACACAACTATGTTTGTTTTATTAAAATGAGTTTTCACAAATAATTTTTAGTTAAGCTTTAGGCGGCAAACATGGTTTGTGTTATAGCTATGTTTTAAAGCGTGTTTATCTTACATGGTTTTACACATAACCTTGCTCTTACCCTTTTTTTCAAAAGTGTAAAATTCCAGAAGTTAGACACATGCATGTACACACCCATGTTTTAAAATGTGTTTATGTTACACAGTCTTATATAGCTCCATGTTTGAAAGTGTTTCCTCTTTAAACTTAAGAATTTTTCATTCCAGAGCACATACACGGTACCACACATGACTGTGTTGTTCATCATGTGTCACTAACACAGTTTCAACTATGCCCATGTTGCTATTTATATTGCTTTTCTATTTTTAAATTTTTTGGGTTCTAGACTTCAACCACAGTTAGTTACATGCCCATGTTTAAAGTTATGTTAACTATACACGATCACCCTCACGCCCATGTTTCAACACTGTGATTTAAAATTTCTAGGGTTCAGACCTGATACACGGCTCATGTCACACCTATGTTCAACAATGTGTTAGGGAAGTTTTAAGTAACACTGTCTCTTACACGACCATGTCACTAACCATGTTTAACATTTATATACTCGATCATGATTTTTGTTTTCCACTTCACACGAAACTAAGTCAAACTTCTTTCTTGAGCCCCTAAACTCAAACCCTAGCTTTCTTGCATCCCAGGTAAGGCTTTCCATCATCAAAGGACTTCATTCCTTGTCCGAATTCTTGTTTTTCATCTCCACATCGTTGATTTTCTCTCTCTTGAGGTAACTATCTCTTTCTAAGTTTATAAGAAGTTTATGAAAAATTAGCTTGATTTCTTGCTATGGGTACATTTCATATGAGTTAATTAATTGATTTGTCAGGCCTATTCGTGTTAGTTTCAAGTTGATAGTGTGTTTTGTGAAGATTGAAATTTTTGGATATTGTGCTTGGAATGGGAAGGGTTAGAATTGCATGCTTGAAAGATTTATTGTTTTGTATGATGATTTTATGAGTTTTATAACTTGAATGGATGATTATATGATCTATGGATTTATTGAGAATGCATTGGCCATCTTATTTGTGTTGGAATTTTATGAATTCTAGGAATTGGTAGTCTTTTGATGTGTTAGTTGATAGGTTTCTTGTGCACCAAGAATGAGCCTATTTGTGGGTTATGTGATTATCATTGTAATGGGAAAAATCTTTGGCATTTTTCAGGATCGCTAAGTGTTAGGACTAGCTACCTATTTGCACCAAGAGGCCAGCAAAGAAGTCGATGAAGTTGAATCCTCTTCTTGACTTCTAGGAGGATTCAAAGTGGGAAAGATATGATATCCTGATGGCAAAGAAGTTTAAGGCGAATGGGCTGATTGACTGGGGGACTCTACTACAACTAGGTTTAGTCAAGGAGATTCGAGCATTCGTGGATTTTGATAGATGGTTGTTGGTGTTCAATTGTCAAAAGCCTACATATAGTGAGCTCACCCTCCAGTTTTTGAGCATGCTTGAATTCGACAAAAGCAAAATCAGTTAGAGTTGGCCAGATGTAGTAAAGTTTCGATTAGGAGAGTGGAACCTTGAGATAAGCTTAGATAAGATGGGATGGCACCTTGGTTTCTACACCCTGGAGTTCATTGATTCTAATGAGCCTAAAGGCTCAATTTGTGAGTTTGGCACCACCACCCCTACCTTGCAAGAGTTATAGCATGAGGTTGTTGAAGATGTAGCTATTTTCCATGACATATAAGGCATCCAAATTGAGATCATCGGCAGTTCGGTATATGCATTATTTGATCACCCTCTCCATTGCTAATAGAAGGGAAAGTAAGGGTGTAGTGATGAAGATGGACCTCTTTTACCTTTTCTACATTATTTGCCGAATGCGCTGTCACTTGGGAGTTTTTTTCGCTTAGTGGGTGTACGACGCTGAATGCCATGTGAGGACCAGGGGTGATGTGTATAGGACCATACATGATGAGGTTGGACCGGAACCTTGAGACTTTCCCGCCAAAGAAATTGCTTATTGAGGTGGTAAGACCATGACAAGCCAACATGGACTCATTCAGGGCTATGATGAGGATGCTAAAGAAGACTAGGCTTCCCTACGACTCATCGAGGTTTATAATAAAGACAAATGAGGAGATTCAAGAAAAGGATATAGCTGCTACTAAGGCCTTGGCCACCTCTACATCTACTAGTGCCTCGATTGGCCACTTTATTGGATATATTTGAGAGGCAGCAGCTTATGTTGGATCATCTTGAGTTTATGATGGATCAAATGTTGATTGTTAGCTCCTGCTTTTCTACTGTTGGGGTGAGGACCCTGAAGTTGGAAGAGATGATACGTTTATATTTCCCTCGATTCAATGATGTTATTATCTCAAGTCAGGCTCACCAGTCTTCCCAATATAATGATGACTTGATTGACTACTTCATTTTTACGATGAGTATGGATGTCCAAGATGATGTTGGTGCAGCTTAGAAAGCTATTAAGGTAAGAGATGAAGCCGCAACCAATGGGCTACTAACTGATGGAGCTAAGGAGGCAGTAGCCGAGAGAGTCGGGACTAATGGTGCTATTGTCAAGGAGATAGTTGAGGAGAGTGTAGTTGAGACTGCTACTATTGTTGCCAAGGAGATTGGACGGATCGGAGTTGATCCCATGATTGTGGGGCATGGTATTAAGGCCAAGGTTACTGAGGATCCTGTTGTGGCTGTTGGGTTTCGGGAGCCAAACAGCGCAGCGGAATTTAACCGAAACCCTCCAGGATCCAAGTGAAAACTGGGTAAACCGGGTGTTTAAAAATTTCATACCTAATTTTCGGTTGAGATCTCTCACTCAACTGTAGAGTCGAATCACAAAACCTGAACAGTTGACGTGTTNTGACTCACATGTAGGGAACCTTGATGATCTTAGGTCGAAGGACTACATATACCATGATCACTATGAGAATCACTTATGACACTCATATAACGATCCATGAAGTGTTCTCATGGTGGGTCGGTCCAGTACACAAGTTCTCCAACTTGTACCCATATGTAGACTACATATCTCATATTAGTCTCCACATATGCTAGTCATTATGTGTTATTGTAACCCGTTCCACAATAATACTAGACTAGGGACGTTTAAGAATATCATTATTCTAGGGTTACAATTATGTTTATTACGTTACGCAGAAACAAAACAACAAACAAAATTGTTGGATTAATGCCTAAATAAAATATCATGACTCAATGTGCAAAAATACAATCATCTCATGATTGGCTTTTTGGGCACAACACTAACAGTGGCCACACAGATGATGATTGCTTTGATCCCTTTTGCCGATCCTTGACCATTGGGAGATCCTTTGATCATTTTTTATCCAGGATATTCATTTACTTTTTAGTAGCATGTGTTCTTTTATTGATATTGCTATTATTTTTGCTTTATGGTTCTATGTTATTTTTGTTAGATATGTTTGACTTTGTTATTGAAGCATTAGTTGCTTCTTTTCTATTTCATATTATTTCACATTAGTTGTCATATTTTCCTTTTCTATATTTAGTGATTGATCATCTTTTCTGTTTTCTTTAGAAGCACTCAAATTTTTTATTGGAAGCCCAAATCCACCATTTTTTCAAACTTTTTGATTGATTTCTCTTTTTAAGGGCGATATCAGTTTTTGTCAGTTATTCTTTATCACTTTGTTTTACATGCTTTTACATCAGGGCAATGTATAATTTAAGCGTGGGGAAGTGAGTTTTATCTTTAGCCTATATTTATTCTATTTTTCCTTATTTATATCAT
Organism: Aquilaria agallochum; assembly: GCA_000696445.1. Taxonomy (NCBI): domain Eukaryota; kingdom Viridiplantae; phylum Streptophyta; class Magnoliopsida; order Malvales; family Thymelaeaceae; genus Aquilaria; species Aquilaria agallochum. The sequence continues at coordinate 58,428 of KK901680.1, forward strand.
TTTACTAATATTACTGAGAATTTTGAAAATTTTTAATTTTTGGAGCTAATTTTGTTTGAATCAGTTTATTGAGCATGTGCCTATTAGAGAGTAATTGTTAATTTAATATCTTGAGTTCTTAACTTCAAAACTGAGTAAGTGATTCCTAATCCTCCACTTTTGTGTTTAATATATTTTTTAAATGTTTTTTTTATTTGTTAGCAAGCTAGTGGAAGATGGTCTTGAGAAGCTATTTTTGCATCAAGTTTTTGTGTTTAGTACACTATTCAAAGCATTCTAAGTTTTGAGTGTTAGTGTTGTGCCCAAAAGCCAATCATGAGATGATTGTATTTTTTGCACATTGAGTCATGATATTTTATTAAGGCATTAATCCAGCAATTATGTTGGTTGTTTTGTTCTTGCGTAACGTAATAAACATAATTGTAACCCTAGAATAATGATATTCTCAAACGTCCCTGGTCTAGTATTATTGTGGAGCGAGTTGCAATAATACATAATGACTAGCATATGTGGAGACTAATTTGAGATATGTAGTCTACATATGGGTACAAGTTAGAGAACTTGTGTACTGGACTGACCCACCATGAGAACACTACATGAATCGTTATATGAGTGTCATAAGTGATTCTCATAGTGATCATAGTATATGTAGTCCTTCGACCTAAGATCATCAAGGTTCNTTTGGGTTATGGTTTCACTATAATTTAGTATTAATAATGGGCCCAAGAGTTGAGCCATTATTAAGCCTGAAATTAAAGTCTAATTGGATTAGGGCTTTGAAACCCATTAGGCCTGGAAGTTGAGTCTCACTATAACTACAACTTTTAGTGAGAAATTCGTAGCTTCTTGCCCTAGCCTCCCAAAATAATAGCTGCACTCTTCTCTTGCAATTCCTTGGAGGACGCAAGCTAGCACTGCGAGCGTAAGAGAAATGCATCTGCCGGGACGTGGTGGAAGCGTGGTGATCCCGAGAGGCTCCTGTGGATACCATAGAGAGCTTGAACACGTCAGCTGTTCAGGTTTTGTGATTCGACTTTACAGTTGGGTGAGAGATCTCAACCAAAAATTAGGTATAAAAATTTTTGAACACCCGGTTTAGCCCATTTCACTTGGATCCTGGAGAATTTCGGTTAAATTCCACTGTGCTTGCTTGGCTCCCGAAAGCTAACATTGAGTTTCCATGACGGTTTGTAGTAAGTTTGGTTGATGGATTTATGGTTGACTGTTGATAAAGTAAAGTAAAGATGGAATTATGTTACTCCATTGTTTTTAGTGTTGAAGTAGGCTGTGGCCTTCTCCTAAGGAAAGAGTTTATCACAGCTCAAAAAAATGCTAAGAGCATAAGTATGACCAAGGATTATTTTGGATTGTGTTGAGAATTTGCTTGGGTATAGATAGAGCTCCTGTAGTAAGCACTTGCTACCAACATTTTTGGCACATGAAAAGAATAAAAAAGAAATAAAAAAATTGAAAAGTCAATTAATCACTCAATCCATGGTTTGTGGTTTGGAAGGTTGTGCGTAGTGAGCTTTAGCTTAATGTGGTTTTGTGCTTTTTACTTTGCATAAAAATTTGATGTTACCTTTTCAAATTTGAGAGATTTAGGTTACTAGCTTGAGAATGAATTGTTTTCATTAAATTTTGTTTTAAAAAAGTGTTAGATTGAAGGTGTTGCATGCTTGGTAGTCTTGTTAATTTCTCAAGACCCCTAAAGTCTCAATCCTCTCTATACCTTTGTGCTCGAAGAATTGATTCAATATTTCAATGGTTTTAAGATTTTTATTTTTGAGCTTTTTCTCTTGATTTTTTCTTGAGGGTAAGCAAAAGTTCAAATATGGGAGGAAAATATGATGTGCTCATATTTATTCATGTTTTTATATATTTTTCCATTTTATTCACTTGTATTTTGATATGTTTAAGCTAGGATATAGTGCTTAGTTAGTTCATATTTCATTGTCAGGATATATTTTAGCTTCATTTGAGTTAGGAAGGATTTTTGCATAGTTTTGGAGCTGAATTATATGTTTTGGTGAAGTTTCGGAGTACGCACACCTTGCTACATGTCCATGTTGTGCCTTACACATCCTGCAACACACCTATGTCTAACTTACATGCCCACATTCCAAACTGTGTTTAATTTGTTGAGATTTTAAGTTCCAAAGGAATTACACTATCTTGAACATGGTCATTTACCAGACCATGTCTATCCCATTTTTAAGGTTTCTCAGGTTATTTCAGAAAGGAGGAAAAAAAAGGAGGAGGTGAAAAATACACAGAAAGGGGAGTTTGTCATGGAGGTACGCTACAAGAGGCAGTTTTGATGATCAACACCATTTTATGAGCACTAGACAGAAGATTTCTTGGAGCAGAAGAAATTCGGCCATGGATAATTCTTTTATTAGTTTCCTTTTGATTCTGTTGTCTTTATTTTGTGGCACTTTAAGCTAGACTTTTCTTACTCATGCTTAAAGTAGATGAACCTTAGGATGATTTTGTGACTATGATTGCTTTTTCGTTTAATTTGATTATGTGTTTTTATTGTGATTTATCTAATGTTCTTTGTTGCATTGATTAATAATAGCTGGCATATTAATTCAATATAGGATGATAAACATGCATCAAGTAGTATCTGATATGTTTATTGTGGACCACCAATGGATAAAAGGGATATTATTGTAACCGAAAGTAATAGGTGTGACATAATACCTCTTGACTGGGGTAAAAACTAGTACTGGGTCAAAGGGCATGTAATGCAATATGAGGAAGTGTGGAAGGCCTAGACATTCTATTGGTGACTTAAGAATAAGGTTATTGTAATGGGAATAATAGGAGGCTAATCTATATTAGGTAGTACTCCACATTCCAAGTTAATCATAATCCTATTAAACCAAAGTAAAAGTAGTACAAATGAATTTCTATGGGGATTCCATTTTAAGTATGAGGTTTATTATTATTGATTGTCTTAATTGTTTTTCTATTGTTAGTTGTTAGCTAGTAGTTTATTTTACTACATTAGTTTAGTTTAGTTAATTCAAGGTGGTTAGTTAAACAAATTTTTTTAATTTTTAGTTAAATAATAAAGAGAGGTGGAGTAAGGCAGACAACCTCCGTTCCTTAGGAAAAAATGATCTTGGTACTTGCCACTACTATACTTTGATGATAGGTGCACTTGCCTATGAGTTGATATATTTTTTATTATAGAGAAATTTGACACATCCATATTATTTATTAGTGTAGTGGAAAAAGTTTGTTGTGAACTATGAATACACTAGACTAGGGTCCATGCACACTACTGCGTGGTGGACATGTATGGGCCTAGCAGGCTAAGAAGCCCTATATATGCTAAGGGCTTGTAGGCCCAAAATGGTTAGTCAAGGCCAAGTTTCATGGGGCAACAAGTATCTTAAGAGGTTATCCATCCTGGAAGGGAAGTGGGAGTCAATCATAAGGGAAACTCTATAGAACAACCTTGTATGGGTCATGATGGATAGTTTGATAGAGAGTATCTATTTCTACTTTCAAGGTTGCCTTTAGACTTGGAGCTGTGGGCAAATAGAGGTATCAAGGCTGAAGGTAGGCAAATATGATCTCATTGAGAGTAGCCCTTTGATGCTCGAGGACATCTTTGATGTAGGACATATTGAACCTCAGTGAGAACTTTACCTGAATAATATCTGTAGCACTAGGAGAACATGGGTTAGGAGCTCCCCGGAGTGTTTTCAAGGGGAGGGACTCCGATGCCCAAGTTAATATGAGGGAGAGGTTGCTAGGAATAGATAGCAAAGAGAAGGTGTCTCATGTTATATTACCTAAAAGCCTCCCAAGTATTTATCGGAGTATTGGAGGAGAAGGTCATTGTACTTGAGCTAAGTAGATTAAGACACGTGGTCGGCTAGATTAGTTTGACATTCAGTATGTACCTCACGGGGAGGTGTCTCCACTTGTTTGTAAGTGATTGTGCTCAGAAGGTAGGGGCGTATGCAAGGTTCCTATCAGTGGTCCCTCAAAACTGTGTTTGTCATCTTCCATTGGGACCCCTGGGGGACTTGAGACCCCTTTCGGAAGTATAAACTCCTCCAAAAGTGGTTGGGGAAAGCCTATCAGAGGCATAAACCGTGTTCGGGATGCATCTCTCCTACTAAGGGTAGTAGGCTTCTCACTTAGAGGTTGGTTAGGTTGATACCTAAGGGTGGTTGTTCACCTTTTCTGGGGTTAGTCATGTGACCATTAGAGGGTGGTGCTGATAATTCTTCCGAGGTTGGTCATAAGGAGTTTTCGAGGGTGGTGCTGATAATTCTTTCGAGGTTGGTCCTAAGGAGTTTCTGAAGGTGGTGTCAGGTCCACCAATCTGAAGGCCTTATGGGCAATAGCCCCTCGCTTATCATATGCCCTCTCCGGAAGAAGTGAAGTTGTATATTTGGTTCTTTCATTTTTTCAATCAGTCAAAACTATGATGCCAAAGTTGCACCCTCGGCCAATTAGGGCTTCTCTTAGTCCGAATTTACTTTTTCTTTTGCCAAGGTCAAACCCTTGACACATAAGGACTTCTTTTAATCAAAAGTTTACCTTTAGTTATACCCTTGTCATGAAAAGGCAGCTTTTAAGTAAAGTTGATTCTTCTATTGAGGTTACACCCTTGGCATTCCACCTTTGGTATGTATGGGTTACTTTTAGCCAAAGGTGAATTATTTTGGTTAAGTCATGCCTTTGGCAAGCTTGCGCTGTTTCCAATCAAAGGCTCTTGCTTTTTGGCAAAGTCGCACCTGATGCCCAGCAGCATCTTCGTTGAGTGACATTGTGACTTCTGGAAGGACTTCCTGAGAGGGAGAACGGCTGGAGCCCAGATTTCCCAGGGGAGTGTGCCTGAAAAGCTCAGAAGAGAAGGTTAGGAGGTCCCCGGGGTGTGTTTCCGGGGAGGAGCCTCCGACGCCCGAGTTAGTGTCTTGAGAAGGTAAAGAGGAAGCACTAAGGTTTTAGTGGCCTTGCCTGTTTGTGTTTTCTCAAGGACAGAGATCTGATCAAGGATCGATCCTTTGCCAGGGTTTGTTTCTTGGTATTTGTAAGAGTGTCCAGCCCGTTCAAATCATGACACGTGTTCGGTCAGATCTTTTCTGTACCTTCGGGTGAAGAGGACAAGTAGTTGTTTGCAGACTCCTCAAGCCTTGGTCCGAGACAGGTTGTGACAAGACCTGGACGGCGTCAGCGTGTCAGATTGCTATTTGAGGGAGCATGTAGCGCCTGTGGGTGACATGTCAAAGGCTCCTTAAATGCCCATGTCATACTCACGAGGTCCTCTGGGCGAGGTCGTCTTTGACACAGATACCCTTCCTCGGGAGCTATGCTCGTGGTTTCGGGGAGTTCCCTAGTTC
>KK901681.1:3772-64907 GCA_000696445.1 Aquilaria agallochum
TTCCTTTTTTTTTTCCTCGACTTGACTTTGGTTTATTGGGAGCCTATAATATGTTTACTCTTACATTCTGCATTAGGGAAGTTTTCTACCTTTGAACTTTAATAAGAAAAGAAGGGAAAACTAATTTTGCTCAGCCTGGCTGCCTCTACTTGCTGGATAACTTTTTTCATTTTCAAGTGTTGGATGGCTATGTTTGTTTATGTTATGCATTTTATTAGAGTCTTGGCTAAATATTGATATTGGGTTGGGCAAATAGCATTTACTCAGGATTATGGCCTTTTATGTTAATTAATGCTCATAAAGCAAACCAATTATCTTGATGTAGTCTAGAATTATTACCTATACATCTGAAAGTCTGCATGCAATTGTTTTGTAATTCAGTATGCGGGGGACTTGCCATCAATTTTGATCAGTTAACCGAAAATGTCAAAGAGGAAAGTTGGAGACAGAGCAAGGTGGTCCAGGTCCTACATATCGTTTGGATGAAAGCTACACTAACACCTGCCTGTTCCAACCGAGTCCACAAAAAATCAGAACAGACGAGATAAGCTACTTTCAGTTTTCACAGAACAAGACATATGGTATGGTAAGTTGTAATCCGAACAGAACAAGACCAATCCTTCATAATATAGGGAAACTGAGCGGAGGAAGCACTCTTGGTCTACAGAGACACCCAAAAACCAGATTGATCGATGATTTTGACATTGAGGTAGAGAGCGAGCGAGACAGAGACAGGGAAACAGTACCTGCTGCAGAAGAAGGGCGAAGGAAAGAGAACAAGAGCAGCCAAGGCATAAACATACTGAATTGAAGGCATAAGCAGATATTACATTAGGGTACAATTATATCCCATGAACTTGTTTCACTATAATTATTAAGGTTGTACATTAGCCAAAATACATTGTGACATTGTATGTATTCTAAATATAAATTGTTATGTTTATGACTATTGGGAGTGTATAACATAACTTTCGATTAATGTTACCTAGTTGTGTGTTTGGGTCGTAGGGAATAGACACGTATAGTGGAGGTTTGCTGATGAAATTGTTGACCATGACATAGCTGAATTCGTATGGATGCATATAATAGAACTAGTGGTCGATACAATTTTGAGATTTTTACTAGTTATTAGCAACGGCCACGCGTCACTAACTAGCAAAGGCAATGCGTCACTAACTAGAACTAACTAGTGACGGTTACGCGTCACTAATTGGCACTAATTAGCGACGACTACGCGTCACTAACTGGCACTAACTAGCGACGGTTATGCGTCACTAACTAGCGACGGCTACTCGTCACTAACTGCCACTAACTAGCGACGGTTATGCGTCACTAATTAGCGACGGCTATGCGTCACTAACTAGCGACGGCTACTCGTCGCTAACGCGCCGGCAGACACCGTAGCCGGAAAATTTGTGACGGCCTATTTTGCGACAATTAGCTGTCGCTAATTAGCGACGGTAACCGTCGCTAGAAAATTAGCAGCGAGTGAATTAGTGACGGGCATTTTAGCGACGGTTTGCCGTCTCTATATCATGTTTAGCGACGGCTAGCCGTCGCTAATGGCCGTCGCTAAATGCGGTTTTTCTAGTAGTGTGCCCATATCACCTGACCTATCATTTGTGAAAAGGATAAGAACTAGGCTATCAATTTCTTAAATTTTGACTCATATATATGCATCAGGTATAACACAAACTTCCTTTGTGGCATGTTGGGTGCAACATGCTACTAAAAAAAATAAAAAAAATTAACTAAATGTGGCTCCTACAGGAAAACATTTCTAGATCCATCATTATTGAGCACAATAACTGCAAATGCAACCAAGTCATGGTATGTCACAAGAAAACAACATCGTAGCTGCTCTAGAAGGCTCAGAAAAAGTTTCTATTTAACAGCAAGCTGCAAATTGGTTGGCGATCATTTATTTAGTAAATCCTTCTCATTTCTCTTTATTTCCAAGGGATCAAGTTGGGCAACTTCTTGTTTCGACTTTTGATGTTTAAATCCCTGATCATTCTTCAAATAATGGTTGTATTTACATAGGCACTTCAAGTTTGATGCTGCTCCTACTGCTGCTATCTTGTATCCTTACCTGCTTCTTACCAGCCTTCTAATAATATTCTCATTGCCGATTATAACAAAAAAAATGGAAACTTAGTAGTCGCTGTGTGGACAATATGGAAAAGGAGAAAAGATTTTATCTTTAAAAGCAAATTTAGATTTTAGTCCAACTTACTAAGTGAGAATCTAGTTACATCTTGTTTTAGGATTTGGGCATTTTTTTATCTGGAGATATGTGACATAGATCTAAAAACAGAGATAGAACTCGTATCCTGCTAAATTGTATTTGGTCAAAAATATTGTGCTATCTACTATGACAGCTTATGTTTCAATGTAGAGCAAATTTGTTCAAAGAGATGGCATTGAACCCAAGTGTGTGTTGGTCAAAAGAACTGGTACAAGGATGGCTATCAGTTATGCAGGTGGCAACTTGGATTTCTTAGATGGAGAGACAATGGTGCCTTTTAGATTATGCAAACCTGAAATGTTAATTTTCTATCATTAGATGTGTGAGGGGAAGTATAGGTCAGCTGCTCTTTTATTAGTATAATGGATTCAACTACTAGTTAGTACGAGCTATCTGAAATCAGTTTTCATAAATTTATTTGCGGTTCAAAAAGGTATTGAAATGAACAAACTCACAAAGAAGGTGAATTAATTATAGCGGAATCCCTAAAATTCTTAGATCTATCCCAAAACATCTAACAAAATAACCCTATAATAAATTTAGTTCCCGTTATGAACAAAAACAATAGCTACCGATAACACCCAACAATCCACATGCAATAACATGCATGAAGCTTGTTGATAAATAGTTTAATACGAATATTATTTGCATGGATTTGTTACTAGCAAAAAAGCCCAGCTTGCAGGGACAAGTGGACCGACTAATTCAATTGTTTCGGTGACTTGATAGTCCAAGTCATCTTTCTCTATACGAATTAGCTCACTGCGAGAGGCATAGATACAAATCCCAAGTCAACTTTGTTTATGCAAATTGATTAGAATTCTCAAGGTAATAATTAAATTGAGAGTTTTATACACTAAAAATTTTGTAATATTAGCGCATGTGCGTGCAAAAGCGTTAAAATTTTTAAAACTTCGGTCAGAGTAGGTATACGTATACGGTTATTTTCTAGCATATAAAAAGTCTAAAATGAAATATTATAACGTATCTAGCATAGATATTTTGTTATTTTCTTCCATTTTTTTTGTCTTGATAATAAAATTCAATTAAAGAATTTTAACATGATTGAGTTTGGAAACTATTATAATTCTTTTGTTTTGTTTTTGTCATTAATTTTTACCAAAGTAGACTCCATTTATCAATATATATTATTTACATTTGGTAAATTGTGATGAAAATAATTAGAATAAATCTAAAAATGTGTGAAAAAATATATTTAATACTTTCTTCTTAAAATAATATCTTTAATGTTTACCATACAATTGAAACTGCATGAAACTTCCAGAAACCCAAAACTAAACAATCTAATCTAATGTTGTTATAAAACTTTAAACAACCTAATGGTCAGTTAGCAGAAAGAGACTTTGTTTTCTTGGCTTTTTCCTCTTGCGCTCTTTGCCATTAATTTGTCCCAACAATAACATATTAAACAAAGACCGATTGAGACTAGGATATGATGGAAAAATTAATCTTTTAAATACGCACCTCATATGCTTCTTTCCCTTCAAAAAATTAGTCACGTTTACATGGTCGCTAAGGGGCGACAAAAGTTTATATAAAAGAGTATCCCATTTGCACAATTTCTCACATCAGAGCTCTAAGCATTGGCAAAAAAATAAGTGCAAAGTTTTGAAGCAAGAGCACCCGAATCAGTTGGTAATATCTCTTATTTGCTATTAGTACTAGTTTAGTATATTTACTTACTTCATTTGTGACCTTTTTCTCTCAGGGCTTTTAAATAAGTCCTGCCAATTAATTATAAACCATTTTGCAATTCCTAAAATTTTGCTCCAACATTTGCAGACAATGGCTGGTGGCAAAACCCAGGGCGCCATTTCAAACTACCTCGGCTATGCCACGGGTTTGATGGACTAGAAGGACTTGAATGGCAAGGAGAACCCTACTAAGCCATACCCGCAGTCAATTCTCAATGATACGACAGAAAATTTTGAGCAATTACCAGATACAATAAACACTTCATCTGGTGCTTTGGTGTATATAGCCCATGACTCCTCCCCAGCAAAAGCTCCCTTGAAAATTGTAGTCGCTTGGAAAAATTCTGCAACTGACCCTGGGAAGGTATGTAGCTCAACCATATTTAGGATAGGGAGGCCTAAACGTTCCAAGTTAGGTATGTGTATCAAAGGCCAAAAACAGCTTGCACTCTCATTATTTAATGGGAGAACTTGTTCTGTTTTAAATTTGTATAGCATGTCGATAAAATTGAACTCTATGCATGCATGCAGCTGGCTTACACAAAGATCTATCTTGCTACTCAAGTTATCGACTGGGACACTATCAAGGCAAACCTGGAGATTGCGACTTCTGCAGCTAAGGATAATGTTGGTGGAGTGACATCAAGTATCAAATGGAACTTTGTCGCTGCAATTCCTTCTGTTACCATCCAGTTCCAAGCGGTAGCAGGCGTGAACTAAGCAACAAATGCATCGGCAATGCAGGAGCACCTATAAGGCACTCTAATAATTTCTAGTACTTGTACTAATGAATAAATTACCTCTTATTTGTCTGTTGATTCGTGAATTATCTATATCTTAATGTCTGTATGTTGTTTTGTTGTGTCCTATTGTATGCTTTGAATTACTGAAATAAAATATATCAAGAACTCCAAGTTATGAGGCATCTTCCAGGAACATAACTCCCACCAAGAAATTAACTTGCGTGCAAAATAAATTTTTTTTCCATAAAAGAAAAAATAAAGTCTGCGTGCGAGAAAGCTAGAAACATAAAAGTTAAATGGGTGGAAGCAATCTATTTTTCAACAAAATCACAGTAGCAATTGATTTTTGAATAAAAAAGAAACCAAGTTGAACACAACTATCAGATCTTGCTTGTACTAATAAATTGTTGAGAAAAAGCAAGTTAAGATCTGACAACTAAATTGAGATCATGCAAGTCACCATTTGGAAATAAAGAAAAAGGGTTCCAGAAAATGACTTGGAAACCAGTGATTTGATGATGCTTTAAAAAATAAAAAAAAAGTTTTTTTTTCTTGAATGACATACGAGGTTACAACCCTCGAGTCTTCACCATGTTTACCTGTTTTTTGTACATTCTTAACAGAATACGGCAGATGAAAATTGGTTAGGAGCTGGCAAAATATACTGCAGATGAAAACTGATATATAAATCCAAAACAATTTAGAAAAGAAAACGCTAGGTCCAATTTAGAACCCCAATATCTGATTTGAGAACCATCCGAACAAGGAAAAGGACTATGGCATATAATTTCTAGTGAAGATCCAAGGATGAGTTAAGGAATCGATAGAGAAAACTTTTTGTGATACCTTAAAAGGTTTTGTTTTTCCCGTTATTTTCATTATTTTTGGATTACTTGCTCTTGGGCTCGTTAAGGAATCGATTGAGAAAACTATTTGTTTTTCCGAATATGCTCCATCAGCTTCCCATTCAGATGAACAAATGAAATAATTTTTATTATGCTGAATTACCTTATTTAAATATTTATGCAAATTTAAAAAATAAAAATCAAGATATTTCTGAAATTACTTGGTGCTTAAGAAAATCTAGATTTATCCTAGATAAAATCTAGAGAAAAGATAATAATTAATTTAAGAGATATTTTGTAAGAGAAATCTAGAAAAAGTGAAAATAGTCAAAGATGTGGGCTAGAATGTAGAAGCTTCTATAAAGTTGCGGCTAGGAGTGGTTTAGCCCAAAAAAAATAAAGCTGGAGCCGACTTGGAGAGTCGAGAAACTAGTATAAATGGGGCTTGGGGGGGAAACCCCTAAGGTGGCCTAACAAACCTTGTACTCCTCCTTTCCACCATCAATAAACAAAATCCTTTCAATTAAGTCCCTTCCCTATTTTTAAATCACAAGTTTCGTTCTTCAACTATTCCAAATTATTTCCCACCTATTCCAACTATCCCAAATACCAACTAAACCAATTCCAAAAAATCAACAATGGTATCAGAGCATCGTCTAGTCATTTACTTGGGCATAGGTCGACCAAGGCTTCCCATATAAGCTCCATAAACAAAAAAAAGAAAAAAAAACATCTTTGATGGCTGCCTCCAAAAACAACCAAGCCGTCCCTCTGCCGGTTTTTACTGGTGAAAACTATGATTATTGGAGCATCAAAATGAAGGCCTATTTTGTGTCTCAAAAATTGTGGAATATTGTTCAAAAAGGAATTAATATTCCTAAGGATACTTCCACATTAAATGAGACACAAATTGCAAAGTTAGAGGATGATGAGACAAAGGACGCACACGCACTGTTCACCATACAGCAGGCGGTGGTAGACACAATTTTTCCAAGAATCATCAAGGCAGCTAGTGTAAAGCAAGCATGGGATATCTTGCAAAAGGAGTTTCAAGGATCTTCTTAGGTACGTGTTGTACGACTACAAAGTTTAAGACGAGAATTCAAAAATATAAAAGTGAGGGATTTTGAGACAATAAATGAATGTTCTTTTAGATTAACTGAAATAGTTAATCAAATGAAAGCTTATGAAGAGAAAATCCCATACTAGAAAATTGTTGAGAAAATATTAAATTCTATTTTAGAGAAATTTGAATCAATAATCTTTGTGATAGAATAAACAAAAGATTTATCAAGATTATCTATGTCCGAACTCATAGGCTTATTTGAAGTAAGAGAAAAGAGGCATAACAGGCATCATGAAAATTCATCTGAGAGTGCCTTTCAGTCTAAGAATCAGTCTTATAAATTCAAAAATAACAAGAAAATATCAAGCAGAAATTCTCGTCAAAGGGAAAATCCAAGGAAATCAACAAATCCTCCATGTGGAATTAGCAAAAAAGCAAACCACTTGGAGAAAGATTGTTGGTTCCGAAGACGACCAAAATGCTGCAATTGCAAAAGGTTCAGGCTTGTGGGGAAAGATTGTCACTCCAATGGAAGTAACAATCATAAAGCTAGTTATTCTGAGGAGCAAGAAGATGAAGAAAACATCTTCTATGTCTGCTAAGCTGCCATTGAACAAAGCAAGAATCTGTAGCTGATCGACAGTGCTTGTAGCAATCACATGACACCAAATCAAGAGGTGTTCTCCAAACTAGACACCACCTACAGTTTGACGGTACAACTAGCCAACAAAAAATCAATCAAGATCATGGGAAAAGGCACTATAATAGTCTAAACAAAGAAAGGTCTGCGCTACATACATGATGTTCTATGGGCTCTAAATCTGGCAGAAAATCTACTAAGTGTTGGCCAGATGATGGAGCATGGATATACACTCCACTTTGAAGGAGACTATTGTGCCATCTATGATAAGGAGGACAATAATCTAATCATTGCCAAGAACAAGATGAAGAGAATAAACTTTCCTATTCAATGGAGGTACACAACTCAAACTGCCATGAAAGCACAAGAGAATGATTCTTGGCTATGGCATAAAAGCTTCGATCATTTTAACTTTCAAGGGCTGAAGACTTTTCAACAACAAAACATGATCAAGGACCCACCAAAAATAGAATTTATAAGATATACATGTGAAGGCTGCTTGCTCGGGAAACAACACAGACAACCATTTCCATCTGAAGCTTCTTGGAGAGCCAAAAAGCCATTAGAGCTGATTCATACAGATGTAAGCGGCTGATGAGGACAATCGCTCCGAACAAAAAAAAGGTACTTCATTCTTTTCATTGATGACTTCAATAGAATGACTTGGGTTTATTTCATGAAAGAAAGGTCAAAAGTATTTGGAATATTCAAGAAATTCAAGCATTTTGTGGAGAAACAAAATGGTCATCACATCAAGATCCTGAGATGTTATATAGGAAAAGAGTACACATCAAGAGAGTTTGACAAGTTCTGCGAAAAAAAAGGAGTCGATCGATAACTCACTGTCGGTTATGCACCAGAACAAAATGGTGTATCTAAAAGAAAGAATAGAACGGTGATGGAGATGGCAAGGTCAATGCTAATAGAAAAAGGCTTGCCAAAAACATTTTGGGCAAAAGCTGTCTACACTACTGTTGATATACTTAACAGGTGCCCAACCATGGTCATAGATGGCAAGACACCAATTGAAGAATAAAGTGGACAAAAGCCTTTAGCCAAACATCTCAGAGTCTTCAGCAGCATATGCTACATCCATGTTCCACAAGAAAAAAGAGCTAAGATTGACAACAATAGTGAAAGAAGAATATTTCTGGGCTATAGCACACAATCAAAAGGATACAGAATCTATAATCTAGAGACAAAGAAGTTGACAATAAGCCGAGACGTGGAGTTCGATAAAGAAGCATCTAGGAATTGGGATGAATAGAAGATAGAAAAGAAAGCCCTATACGGGTTAAAGCAAGCACCACAAGCTCGGTACAGCCGTATTGATGAATACTTCACCAATCAAAGATTCAGGAGAAGCTTAAGTGAACCAATGCTCTATATAAATAGTCAAGGTAAAAACACTCTCATTGCTTCTCTACATGTAGATGATTTAATTTACACAGGGGACAACGAGAGTATGATTCAAGACTTCAAGGAAGACATGATGAAGGCGTTTGAAATGAGTGACTTGGGTCTAATGCACTACTTTCTCAGGATCGAGAAAAGTTAGAAAGAAGAAGGAATATTCATATCACAAAAGAAATACATAGAAAACCTCCTAAAGAAGTTCAAGATGGGCCACTGTAAGTCAGTCACTACTTCTTGGAAGCCTACTATATCTAATAGCTACGAGACCAGACATAATGTATGCAACAAGCCTACTATCAAGGTTCATGCAAGAGCCAAGCGAGATCTATTATGGAGCTGCCAAGAGAATACTTAGGTATCACCAAGGAACTAAGGATTTTGGAATCTGGTTCGAGTCCACTACCAACTCAAGACTGCCCGAGTATATAAACTGTGGTTGGGAAAGATCAATGGAAGACCTAAAAAGCACATCTGGTGATGGATTTACACTCGGATCAGGATTCTTCTCATGGTTGTCAAAGAAGCAAGACTCTGTGGCACAATCATTTGTAGAAGCAGTATATGTAGCAACTATGGGAACCAAAAACCAAGCTATATGGCTACAATGGATTCTAGCAAACATGAGTGAGCCGTAAAAAGAGCTAACAAAGATTTTATGTGACAATAAGTCAGCCATAAGCATGACAAAGAATTTGGTCTACCATAGTCAGATAAAACACACCGCAATAAAATATCACTCTACCAGGGAGGCATCAACAAACAATGAGATCAAGCTGGAACACTGCACAAAGGAGGAGCAAGTTGCAAACATCTTCACCAAGGCACTTCCAAGAACAAAGCTCTAGTATTTATGAACCAAGCTCAGAGTTGAACAAATTTGCATCAAGGAAGAGTATTAAAATATTGATGCAAATTTAAAAAAGAAAAATCAAGAAAATTATGGAATTACTTGGTGCTTAAGAAAATCTAGATGTATCCTAGATAAAATCTAGAGAAAAGATAATAATTAAATTAAGGGCTATTTTGTAAGAGAAATCTAGAAAAAGTGAAAATAGTCAAATATGTGGGCTAGAATGTAGAAGCTTCTATAAAGTTGTGGCTAGGAGTGGTTTAGCTTTAGAAAAGCCTTTTGAGAGGCTTCTACTCTTTCATGTTTTTCTTTTACACGGCGGAGACACTGAAGATCTTTAAAATACTGGAGAGCTTCATGGATCATTTCTTGATAATTCATTGGATAAGACGGCCACTCAGGAATGTCATGAGGCAAAACCTCCATAGAGAACAGAGAGTGGTTGTACCGATAAGCTTCTCGAAGAAAAGTATGATAATCAGTAAGGCGCTGTCATGGAACCCGAGCTAGGTTATAGTCTAAGTTTTTGTAATGGTAATAGGAGGGAGAAGGGAAGAAATTTAGGCCGGAGGAGGATTTAGTAAAGGTAATAGGCCTATGAAAGAAATAAATAACATGACCAACTCCATAAAGCGTAGAGGAATTGGCGGGAGAAATATTATTTAACTGGTAGCTAATACCGTGGTCAAGGATGGCAGGGTTAAGAGCTTTATAGGACTAGTAGAGGTGGACGATCCATTTACAGAGAGGATCAAACTAGGAGAGGAAACAGGGAAGTCTGAAGAGAAATTAGAATGGAAGTTTCAAGAGAAGGAGAAAAGTTGGTGAAGCTAAGAAATATTAAAAATAATACCTATGGTATGAACAGAGAATAAGTACCAGAAGAAACAGAGGGCTAAATGAGGAAAGGTGAAGACATCAGGGATGGAGAAGAGATGAACAAAGGGATACTAGGGATGAATCCCAACAAGCTTGATAGGGCAGTCATCAAAACCATACCTTTCAATGAGGGAGACATGGTAGTGGAAGACTCTGTGTTTCTGGGTGAAGGTGAACGGTTGATGTTTATAACATTCAACATCAATCGGGTAGATTTCTATCCTTTTCAAAAATTGGGGGATTGGAAAAGGAGGAAGCCATTCTAGTTTTTGGGTTTATGAGGCTTTGGTTGTTTAAGGAAGGACTTTAAAGGTCTGCACAGGAAATCGGCAAGGGTATTGGAGGTGCCCTTTATATTCTTGATGTCAAAGCTGAAGCGGATGAACCACTGTTGCCAGTGAAGCAGCAAAGCATTTGGAAAATGTTTCTGCCTATAGTTCAGCATACGCGGGAATGTTGACATGTCTATTTCTACAAGGAAGTGATAACCAATGAGGTGGAACTCTTTGAATTCTCCACTGTTGTAGCAGCACACGTGTCGTACACCATTGGATTATTTAAGGAGGACCGCTCCCTAATACTCGTTTAAGGCATCCGTCTGAAGTATCTTTTTTCCTTTGTCGAGAATCTTGAGAGGTGGCAAATTATTTAAGGAGGACCAGGGCAGAGAGTCCTTTCTGAGATACACGTGTAAAGGATAGAGAATGGAGGACAGCTTTGGTATGAACTCGTGGATGTAGTTGACTAGTCTAAGAACTTGCTGGACTTGTCATCTCATGAGATTGTCATCTGGGAAGTTCATGATCTTCAAGGCGATGTGAGGCTGAGGATGGTACTTGCTATTTTTAATTTGAACTCAGAGGAATTCAATGGATGTCTGACTAAGGACCATCTTGCTCTGGGAGAGCATCACTCCATTATCTTTGACTATTTGGGCAAACTGAGCTAATAACTTCAAATGGGTACCTGTACAAGAAGAAAACAATAAAATATCATCAATATAAACAAGTGCCGACTAGAGGATCAGCTCGAATATCTGGATCATTGCCTTCTGGAACAATGAGGGTGTCGTCTTCAGACCAAAAGGAAGCACTGTCCATTGGTAATGGTGGTCTGGGATACAAAAGGCTGTTTTGAACTTGTTAGGAGGAGAGATTGACAGTTGCCAGAATCCGGATTTGAGATCAAATTTGGAGAAGATCTTGGCATTCGTCAGGTTGGCGAAGATAGTGTTCTTGTGAGGTAATAGAAACTTAACGTTGGAAAAAAACTCGTTCAAGGGCTTGTAATCAATGACAAGCCTAGGCTTCTTTTTCTCTTCTGGACTCATACCCAAGTGGGTAGCTTTAGTTGGGCTGACATCCTCGTTCTTCTTGAATGGAATTTCGATGAAGAACTTAGGATTCTTCCATAGAGGTAGAGGATGCTTCTGTTCAAACTTAGCATGGGAGTCAGCACAAGATTGGTGGATAAGCGTTTGCATGATCGATCCATATACTGGGTCATTTTCAGATTGAATCTGACTTGCTGAGAGAGTTTCTTCTTTTGTTGAATAGAGTTGTAGAGTGGATGTCCATGGAAGGAAAAACTTACGCATTTGCAAGCCTTTATCAATCCATCTTTGAACTGATATCTTCTTGATAATATCAAACCCAAGAATCATATCTTTACGATGGTTATAACCATATAGAGTAGTAACTACATACTTTGCTGGAGAGAAACTGATTCGAATGGGTTTACTTACCTGGGTGACATAGAAGACACCATTTACGGCTCTGAATCTTTCATTGCAGGGTCGCCACATTCTTTCTGGGAGGAGAGAGGGATTGATGATAGTGTTGGTGGCACCAGTATCAAGTAATGCAATAACCAAAATTGGTTTTGCATACTTATCCAGAAGAATGTTGATCTTGGCTTGAAAGATGACTTGAGCAGCAAAGAGGGAGGACTGCAAGGGAAACATCTGCATTGTGTAGATTGAAACTTGGTCTGATTCAGGATCTGATTCTGAGGAGTAGGCTTCAATGGCGAAGAAGGCAGATGCTCCATCTTCAGTTTTAAAGAAAATAGACTCCATGTCGTCATTGGAAAGATCAGCTCCAATGACTTGAGAGATTATATGCTCCATTTTCTTCTTAGACTGGTTGTTCTTCTTGGGACAGTCTTTAGTGAAGTGTCCACATTGTAGGCAGATAAAACATCTTTTGAATTTGCCGCCATTCTTCTTATATCGGAAGAATCTTTTCTTTTTTCTTTTGATTTGACGAAGTCTGTCAGGAGAATAGATTTTGTGCCTATGATGTTTCTTCCGAGAGGTATTGTAGTGACAAGTGCTCTTATCCTTGCACTTGATAGTTAACTCTGGTTGTTTGCATGCTTTATCAAACAGACCTTGAGTCTGATTGAATTCCTTGAAGAAGGAGTGAGCATTGTACAGCTTCTGAAGTGCCATTATAACAACTTGGTGAAGCTTCCCAAAAGAATATTCATTAAGAGATTGTCCATTTTGCTGGACTATGCGGAAAGCTTCTTGGCTAATTGTGTCTAGCACAGAGTTTAGGTACGCTTGCTTCAGATTGTTGTCACTTTTGTAACTAGTGCAGATGAGGTAGAAGTGCTTAAGCATACTTTCATAGTGTTTTTCCAAATCTTTTCTGTTGTAGGAACAGGACTTCATCTTGAAGAATTCTTCTCGAGCAACATCACGAAGAGCAGAAGGTTCACCAATGAACTTTTGATAGAGCTTGAAAATGAATTCTGTGGTTGTCGGTGTCTAGGCCAACTGCATCTGACGGTATTCTCCAATACTCATGAACCAATGTTTTAGAATACCGAACATTCGAGCTATGAGGGCACAAATAACCTTCACATGAGTAGCACCTTCTCTTTGGAGTTGTGTAAGACACCAGACATGAAATTCAAGAAATTTCTCATGCCATTTAGCTGTTCGAATACTATCAAGAGATAGTGTAAAATTCAATGATGGAGGATTCCTAACAGGGTTGATATTCATAGGAGGAATATCTTCATCCATAGCCATATAAGGTTGAGGCTGAGGATTTGGTGGCGGTGGAGGTGAAGCCGAAGGGGGCTGCTGTGGAGGATGAACAGGTTGAGGTTGCTGCTGAGGCTATTAGGAACTAGCATCAGTAGTAGTGGATTCTGCAGGACGAGCACAACTTGTTGATCCTTGGGCCATATAGACTTGGGCTTCTGATGAAGAAGTTAAAAATGTATCATCTTCTTCATAATCACTTAAGGATGTGGAACTTAAAGTCTTGTAATGCTATTAGGATAGCAGGAGTAGTTGGCTGTTGGATCTGTTGGTCAAGAAATCCAATAATAGGATTGGATTGGACCATCCATGTTTCGTGAGGTGGCTCTTGGATCTTTAATGGCTTTTGAGGATAGGCTGGATCTTTTATTTTTCTATCTAGAGGAGTTTAAGTTTGAATAGGATTGGGCTAGATAGGTTGGGGTTTATATATTGGTCTGGACAAAATTGGGGTAAAGGCTTAAACGGGTTTTTAGAGGATGGAAGAGGAGGTTGGTAAACCAGGCTAGGAACCGGCTTGAATAGGTGAGCAGTTTGGAACATTGAAGAAAAGGAATCAGGGTATCTGGGCCTTTGTTGGTCTTGAAAATACATGAGCTGTTCCTTCAAGTGTTGGATCTCTTGTTGTTGGCCCGTAGAGTTTTCATGTCGGGGCATCATCCCAAGAATTTCATGATGTAGATAATTGATCTGCTGTTGGCATTGGGCCAAGGGATCAATGATCATTTGATTCATCTTTTGTTCCAGTCTGACTTGGTTATGCTTGATTCTGCCGAGGACCTTGTTCTGAGAAATCATGTTCTCAGACTGCCAGTTTAGAACTTGTTCTGCACCAGTGTTTTCCCGTCGTCTTCCATCTGAATCTATTGTTGACGGGTTGAGGAACCTTCCAGACATGCTTTGTTGTAGTAGAAGGATCATTGAATGTAAGAGGGGGAAAATCCTCTGAATTATGTTCAAACATATGAACCTCAAGAATGAAGGTAGGGGGTCATTCCTTCTTAAGTTGTTTGATAGCCTTTTTGTAATAGGGCCTTTTTGTAATAGGGATGGCATGGCATCATAACTTTTGGTGATGGTGGTGGAACTTCGAATGGTTCACCGGGTGTTGTGAAGATGTCATCCGTGGTTTCTTCCTTTTGGGAGTAAAGGACATAGTAGTCATACTTGCCAGATGGTTCTCCTAGTAATCCAACTTCGAGATCACCTTGATCATATCTTTGCTAAAGAAGATGCTGGGAAGATTTCTTTTTTGATTTATCCTTCATCTTCTTGGTAGTTCCTTCATCATCATAAAGAGATTGGTAGTCTGGACGATCACAAATATCAAAGTATTTGTGACCTTTGGTAACTTGGAAAGTATAGACCCGATTGCCTTGAGAGTCAAAAGACTATCAGAACTTGTAGAGGTTTTATAGGCTCTTTGATAATGGTAAGAATGGCTGGTGTGGCGAAAACATCAGCTTCTTCAGACGGTTCTTACTTTTGGAAGAAGATTTCTGTCCTGCCTTCTCCTTTATTAAGGAAGATAGGCTTTTTTAACTAAACCGGCTCTGTCTACAAATGGAGAGATTCATATGCAGATATCCAAAAAGTAGGAATCAGTCGTTGGAGTTCCTCATAAGGTATTTTTTGTGGAACATACGTCTCGTTTGGAACATGGGTTGTATCTACAGAGGGATACAAGGCATCGTCGCTCATGTTGGGCATAGAGAAGTCGAGAGCATGGTTCTGGACTCTATACGCCATCTGATAATGGAGTGTGGATGCTAGAGTGGGAGAGACTTGTTCTACACTAGTTATCTATAACTAGATCTTCAAAGCTGATAGGAGATGAGGATCATGAAGAGCCATACAAAAATTGGTGAAGAACGTGATAAGGATGGTGCCAGTGTTGAGAGTTGTTTCAACAGTGCCGATGTTGGCATGCTTGTACTTCTTGTATTGAGAGTCAAGAAGAGCAAGGCGAGCTGTGACTGGTAATCTTTTTTTTTTTGTGGTAGGTGAGAGTAAGGCGAACAGCACCAAAGTGGAGATAGGTGTAACCTTCAGCAATCTATTGGTGGGGGAAGTGAGAAGGAATCTCTAGTGTAACATACTATTCTTTGGATGTTGGAAGAAGAGCATGTTGATCAAACTTTGTTGCTTGAACATACTCTTTAACATGTTTCTGAGAACAGGAAACAATACTTTTCATCGTTTTGGTGAGAGAGTGGGATGGTTTAGTAAAGGCTTTATAAGGGTTGATGAGGGGAAAATTTGCAACAGGAATCTTCTCATCATCAGAAAGATACTTGAATTTGCAGAGAGAATCCAAGCGAAAAGTGGAGGTAGATCTGAAGGAGGTTGAAGGAGTAAGAGTAGGGGTAGAGGTTCCTGACATAGTTGTATAGATCTGGGTCGAGGGATCAGCGAGAAATTCTGAATAACTCAACTTATCTTAGAAATAGAAAAATCAAATGGCTCTGATACCAAATGGGTTCCCAGGTAGCCCAGTAACTAAAACATTTGTAAAACAAGGTTTTTTCCTAGTACGTAGGGTTGTTACACAGCCATACCTTCTATAGAGATTTCCTGAGCAATTCTCCAGAAATCTCTATAGAGGGTTTCGCTGTGTAACAACGCCACGTACCGGGAAAAAACCTTGTTTTACAAATGTTTTAGTTATTGGGCTATCTGGAGACGACCTGGGAAGTCAACAAAAACTAGTATAAAAAGGGCTTGGGGGAGCAAACCCCTAAGGTGGCCTAACAAACGTTGTACTCCTCGTTTCCACCATCAATAAATAAAATCCTTTCAATTAAGTGCTTTCCCTATTTTTATATCACAAGTTTGTTCTTCAACTATTCCAAATTATTTCCCAACTATTCCAACTATCCAAAATACCAACTAAACCAATTCCAAAAAATCAACACACCTTTTAAAGTCGACTTTTCAAAAATTCTAACGTTAACAATTTTATCATCAACTTTTAATTAGACTACAGTAAAGATAAAATCCATCTTACACATTGATTAATCCATAATTTACACATATTTATGCAATAATTTTCTTGGGTTTGGTTTTGATTTATTAACTTTATGGGGATTAATAATGGTGTTTTGTGTTTTGAACGGAGTATGGATGTAACCATTTGGATTTGTTCAATTTTAATGGAAGTAACAAATGGTGCATTTAGACCAAAGGAGAAACAAAGTCTAACTTTGCTATTTTAGCACCAACCATTTTTCATGTGCTTGGAGCTCTTCCACTATGACTTGTTATCTTAGTTTTTTTTTTTGTTCAATTCGCTACTTCCAATCAAAATTGAAGCATCAATTGAAGGCTTTTAGCAATTTAATTGCTCCAGTTTGCTTGCTGTTCGAATTGGTGCTCATTATGGACAAGCAGCTTTCATCTCTTGTGCATTTATTTGTGACAATAAAAGAGCAACAACTGAGTCTTTGGCATCCTAAATTATGTTGGGAGTTGGTTTTACATGTTCAAGTGGAAAGCAACGCACAAACAAGGCAGCTGGCTCTATAGGAACTTGGCGCGCAATAGGTGTTCGATAAAACATCTAGATGAAGTTGGAGGGAAGAGTCAGCCCCATTTGGGACTACTACCATGTTTAGCTACTAAGGGATAATTGAATGCATCCCAACTTGAAATGCAAAGAGAAAATTCCAAATTAAAGAGATATCCTATTACGCTTGAACTTCTCTTGGGAGGATAGTATTTTTCTTTGTCGAACTTTAAAAAGCCAAGGCTGAAAGAAACAAAGAAGAGAGCAGGTCTTGTCTTTTGGGGATTTCATCTTTCATTGGTTTTTTATTCAAAACATGATTGAGTAGTTTTCTGGTTCGGTTCTAAGGACTATTTCCATTACCAAAACTGGTTGTGAGGATTAATTTTGCTTGTTGAATTTTTCTTTAAATTCAAGTATTTACTTCTTTGTGGTTCAAATTTATTCTTATTGATTTTCCTGTTCTTGCTTAAAAAATTCATTCTAGGATTGTAAATTTGGTTGGTTTTCTTTCAAACTTCTTGGGTGAAGAATTCGATTAAAAGCAAGTGAATTTAACTAGAGATTATTTTTATTTCTGGTTAGTTTATATAGGAGAAGTAAGACAGCTTAAATTGTTCAAGCTTTTGGATTATTGCCTCGAATAAAATTTTTGGTTTATTATTCTTAAGGATAATTTTGATTTTATTAGAAATTATTTTTCAATTTCTAGTTACTCAAAATTAAAAAATTAATCTAAAGATTTTTTTTTATTAATTTAACTGCTGAATTCTTTGGGTTCTTTTTACCTTTAAAGGGAGTCTTGTTTATTTGCTTGGATTGAAGAAATATTTATCTTCGTTGATCAACTGTATAACTGAAATGGATAATCAAATCTAAACTGAGCATTTTTAGTGTTGTTTAATTTTATTTTAATTTTACAATTAATTTATTGCAACAATCAATTAAAAAAAACCCTCCGATCTTGTATTTCAATTTTCTGACAGGATGCTTTCGGATAGAAAATTTTTCCTTTAGGATTTGACGTGGTTTTCACTACTAAACTATAAATTTGTTAATTCTGAGTCACTAGTGAGCCAAAATTATTTTTGGTAGTTTCCATAATTGACCACACATTAACACAAAAATTCTTCCAACACACAAACACCTTGTACCAGATGCATCTCTGTCCACAGCCATCACTTTGCCCCACTTGATGCTCAACAAATCAAAAGTTGAACTTCTCCAACCATGTAGAGTGACTGCAATACACGACAACCAAAATAAATTGCCAGGTTTTTTCATCTCATTTTTCCTTGGGAGAATATGTGAAAACCAATTATCAAACCATTCTTCTCCTTCAACCAACAATGTATCTACTACCTTATTAGATTGGAACTCCAGCAAAATTCTTAGACCATTAAGATACTTTATTTTATGTGAGGCAACGACATCTGATTCACATAAATGTTGGATTGAGTCTAGCAACTCCACATGCTTTGATTCACCTATAGCATTTTTATAAAGCCAAGCTAGCACTTTTGATTATAACTGTATTTCAACTCCAGCCCACTAGTTTCTTTCTTAATGTTCTGTATCTTCCTTTTGTTTTCATCCCACAATCACATCCTTGAAGCATCTCTTATCCCTTAGACTACCAGTATATCTCCTCCTTATCTCAACTGCCTTTACAACACTGTCTTTGGTTCCCTTAGCTTTATGAATCATCATAAAATGTAATCCATTGGCCCTAATCTTGAAACTCCTAATCCATATCACACTCAAATCCTTCCAAAAAAATCCAACATCTTTAACATCCTGGAAATGAATAAAACTTAATCTATGGCCTTTTGTTGTTCTTTTCCAAGCAACACATACATCAACAACTATTCCAAATATTTCAGACACTTTCCATAGTTGCATGCCTTCCTAATCTTTATGAAATTTAGTAAAATAGAAGAATTTAGCAATGCAATCCATCACCTTTTGAAGATCATTGGCCTAAGCTTTCCATTATACCATTTGCTAGAGCTGAAGCACCTCACTCTCTCTCTCCCACTCTTTTGCACTTTCTTTCTCACCATATCAAATCTCATAAGGCCCTAAAAGCTATAAAAAAAATGGGAGCTTCTTACAGTAAGTCAAATATACTCCCTTGCTTTTTTTAATAGCAGATATGCTCGTGATTGAGCAAAGACACCCATGTCAGTTATCGTGCTAGTGTCTACAATCATTTCATTAACAATTTCATGAATTTTTTCATCCAGAGGTGAGACACAGTCGTGCTTATGACCATGTTCAACTACTATTAGGATTTTCTTTAGATTTTTCTACCATTTGGAAAAAGAGAAAGAGGGAGTAGCAAAAAAAAAAAAAAGAAATGGTTAAAGGTTCATAGTAGTAGTCTGTAGGAGGCATTTCTAATGATCAACTCTGACTAATGCACACTAGAGCAAGGATTTCTTAGATGAAAATACATTTACAAATGAAGTCTTTGGTTTTTAGTTTCCTTTTGCTCTTGTTCTATTACTTCATTAGGATAATGAGCTAAATTCCAACTCATGTTAGAGTTGATGAACCTTAGGATGATATTATTTTTATTACCATTTTGGTTTAATTTGATATAGTTTTTTTATGATTAACCATGTGTGCTTTGTTGTTGTTGGATTAGTAAAAGCTAGCCTATTAATTCAATGTTTGATTTTGAGCATGTTAATTAACCCGTTTGTATGTTTGATTGGATTGCCACATGAGTAGAAAGGATTATATGCGAATCTGGAGCTAGACCAACAAAAGACCTCTGGACCAGGGTCAAACCTACTAATGAGATTCAAAGAACTAGCAATGCATTTTTGGGGGTTTTTATTAAAGAGAAATTTTAATCAACCAATCTGCGAATAATGGTTAGCAAGCTTAAGGAAGCAGTTATTCTAATTCAGGAGTTTTCCATGGTCTAAGATGACTATATGCCTATTAAACCAAAAAAATAGTAGTGTAATAGATTTATTAAGGATTCAAATCTAAGCATGACATCCATTGATTGTTGATACATCGAATTTGCTTTCTTGTTTATTTTTATTTACTGTAGCAGTTTAATTCAAGTAGTTAATTAACAACATTTCTAATTGATCAGCCAAGTAATAAAAAAGGTTGAGTAGGGTAGAAAACTTCATTCATTTGAAACATGACCTTGATGCTTACCATATGCTATGCTAGTATGATAGGTAGATGTGCCTTAAAGGTTCCATATCATTAAGGGTTTGCAATTAAATATTTTTGTTAGTGTAGTTTGGGAGCCATCACGTTTTTAGCATCGTTGTTGGGGACATAGTTAAGATTGCTACTTTAAATTTTGATTTTTATTAATTTTTTGCATTTAGTTTTGTGTTTTTGTTTTTTCTTTGTTTGTTAATTTCTTTTTATTTTATGATAGGAGAATTAGTGCTTGACTCCAATTAATCAAAGTGAAGTTCAGAATGTTGATCCAAAAATTGAAAAAATCTAAGGATACTTCATCATATATGGAGTATTGAGTCAGAGGCACTACCTCATGAAGTTGTTCAAGAAGGAGAAATTTGAGATCAGTTGATCATGGACGAATGGAACCTAGTTTGGACTATTTTTTATTATGGTAAGCCATCACTTAAAGGGATGAAATCAAGTATTGTTAGGCATTCTATCCATGACAACAATTTTCAAATTAAGCCAAAACAATATTTAGATGGTTCAAAATAATGTTCAATTTGATGGCTTGGTAGATGAGGATCCAAATTCTCATACTACTAGTTTCTTGAAGACATGATACATTTAAGGTTAATGAAGCTAGTGAATATAGTAGTTAACTGAGGTTATTTCTGTTCTTATAGATAGGAAAAGTAAATCAATCATTTAATTTGATTTTGAGAGGTTCTATTGGCACTTAGAATGCCATTGCTGAAAGGTTTATGATGAAGTATTTTCCTTTAGCTAAGATTGCAAGGCACTGTAATGACATTTTTACTTTTATTCAGTTATATTTAGTGACATTGTAAGAGACTTGGGAAAGATTGAAAGATTTATTGAGAAAGTGCCAACACCATGGATTGGCCACTTGGTTGCATGTTCAAACATTTTACAATGGATTGAATTATCCTTCTAAAAAAATAATTGATGTAGCAGCAAGTGGTACTCTAAATAATAAAACACCAAAAGTAGCTTAGGAACTTATTAAGAATTGCTTTCCTGAATTAAACCAAGCCGAGAGTTATGATGCAATTTTGGCATTGATTATTTAGGTGGAAACTTTATCTAAGAAAATTGATGGTATCCCTGTTATTGAGAGACAAGATCCAGTAATGCAATGTGATTCATGTGGAGAAGACCACTCTAGTCAACATTGACAAACATATAATTGGATGAGCAAACTTGAACAGGTATAATCCATACAACAATACATATAATCTAGTTGGAGGAACCATCTAAAGCTTTTTTAGACTAATTAAAGACAACAACAACTACCTACTCTTCAACATAGACCACCACCACCACCATAAGAAATATGACAAAATGTGCAAGAGTTGTCAAACAAGCACACTCAAAGTTTTGATTATCAGTTTGAGGCTACAGAATCATTATTAAGAAACCAACAAGCAGGCCTTCAGAATTTGGAAATGCAATTGGGAAAGTTGCCCAAATTTATTTCAAAAAGCCTATAAGGCGCTTTGCCAGCCAACTCTGAACCAAATCCAAGAGGACTGCACAATCTAACATTCTATTAGAATACGGATGGTCATGCAAAACTCAAGATCATGGAGAGGAAAGAAAAACGTCCATGATTTGAACATGAGGACATCGAGCTGTAGACATTAAGCCAAGTGCTTCTTGCGAGGCAACCAAAACAAAATATTATTTGCTATGAATTTATTTAGTTATACTTTCTACTAAATTTTGAGCTTTTACAAGTTCTTTTGAATGTCATGTAGGATTATGGATGTCAATTGAGTGTACAGGTAAGCTTAAGGTTGTGTTTAAGTTTAAGGGCCTGACAAACTCATTAACTTGCCTGCATTCAATGCCATGTTAGCCACCATAGTTAGCAACATAAGCATGATGGGTCTACAAAATGAATTTTTAGAGAATTTTTTTCATTTTACCTTTGAGGTGCTAAAGACGTTCTTGGACATACCTATGTTCAAAGTCAAGTTTGCTTTTCCAAAGAGGTAACACATGTACAAGCATGTTTTCACCAAAGAACATGTTCCCCTAACATAGTTGCAGTCTTGGCTATGACCGTGACAACTCCCTGTTTTAAAAAATTTTGAGCTTCATACCCTTAATATGATTATCTTCACAACCATGTTCATTGTCATGCCCATGATCAAATCGTGGCATAGCTCTCTATTCCAAAATTTTTTAAGATTTAAATTCCAAACACGATTTCAGTCACACCCGGAAAACACATTTGTCAACTTGTTTATCAAGATGGCTATGTTTCTGACCATGTCATTTAAAATAAAATGGGGGTTTTTATAACATGCCACTTGCCCTATGACTAGGAAATCTAGTTTTTCTTTTACCCTGCACCACCAAATCTACACTTTTGAGCATAATTTAATTGAAAAAATGATTATTACTTTATGGCTTTTTAGTTCTTAACATGAACATCAAGTACGTGATTCTTCCAATCTTTCAACTGTGGAATTAATATTTTTCAAACGTTTTCGCAATTCATTATCAAACTACTAGATGATGGTCTTAAGAAGCAATTTTTAAATCAAAATTTTTGTGCTTAGTGCACTATTTAAAAACATGCTCAATTATGATATCTTATGCTTTGATCATATCGTTTGATTGGTTGATGAAAAAGTGGTTAATTACTTGGAAAATCAAAATTTGAATGGAATAGTTATCTACTTCGTTGTTTCTGGCACACTTGCCAAAAAAATTGAGACACATGGAAAGGATGATAAACCAATAAGGAAACAAATTTTCAATTTTTTGCCTATTTTCATGGTTTTGTGGAATGAATGGATGATTGCACAGTGAGCTCTGATTTATTATGTTTTTTGTTTTTCCTTTACATGAAAATTTGATGTTTCTCCTTTGAGCTTCAAAGATATGGGTAGCTAGCTTGTAAATGAATTATTTTCATTAAATCATTTTGTTTTCATAGGTGCTAGGTTAAAAGAGCTGTAGTCTTGATACCTCTGCCTAAGTTCTTAAGACCTTTAAAGTTTCAATTCCCTTCAATATTTTTCTGCTCAAGAGTATTACTTACTTTTATTTTTCAAATTTTTTTACTTAGGTTTACATGAGGGCAACCAATGGTTTAAGGGTGTTTGGAATTGTGCCATTAATGATTTCATGAATTTTGTATTTAAAGATGAAACACGGCCTAGAACATGGCAATGCCTATGATATTGTTCGACAATTGTTAAGGTTCTCTCAAGACATTCTACAATTTGGAAAAGACGAAGGGAGAGCAGTGAAAAAGAGAAAAAAAAAATATTAAGGTTTATAGTAAAAGGCTGTCGGAGGTAGTTCAGATAATCAACGCTAATTGATTCACGTCGAAGCAAAGATTTCTTGAATAAGAAGATGTTCAGAGATTGAGTCTTTGATTTCTAGTTTCCTTTTTCTCTTGAGGTGTTTGTTTATTAGGATGATGGGCTAAATTCCTCTCAAGCTTAAAGTAATTTTGGTATAATTTCATATAGTTTCTTTTGATCTTTCCACATGTGCTTCCTTATTATTGGATTGGTAGAAGCTAGCTGATTAAGTCAATGTCTAATATCAGGCATGTTAAGTTAGTTGCTTGTATTTTTTATTTTAACATCTTGTGGGTAAAAGGGATTGCATGCAAGCCTATGGATAAATCAACATAAGACCTTTGGACTAGGGTAAAACCTAGTAGTGAGACTCAAAGAACTAATAATGCATTTTTAAGGGTTTTGGCAGGGAAGAGATTCAAATTAATCAACTTGAGAATAGGGGTTAGCTACCTCGAGATAGGGGTAATCTAATTCAGGAGTTATCTATGATCCAAGATGACTATATGCCTGGTAAACCAAAATAAGAGTAATGCAATAGATTTATAGGGGGATTTGAATCTAAGCATGATATCTGTTGAATGTTGATTCATTTTTTTTTTTGTTGTGCTATAGTTATTTATATTTCTTGTTGCATTTTAATTCACTGTAGTTTGTTAACAACTTCTTTGATTGAACAGCTAAATAATAGAAAAATGCTGAGAATGGTAGACAAATCTTTGCTGATGGAATCCATAGGAGTCTTTCTTAACATCGCAAACCTATCAAGTTAACATAACTCGAGTGTTGCCCATGAGTGCTCCTAGTATACAACTGTGGCCAAATGAGACTTACAATTCTTATGCCCTCTTTGACACCGCTTTGGTACCTATACCTTACTTCCTAACACTTAGGCACATTCTCAGCTCATTATCTCGTTAGCCTATCCTTATGCACTAAGTGTTGTGGCTACTTATTGTGACTTATACAACCATAGCCCAAAATTTCTACACCCTTAGGCTTGACCGAGCTCTATAACCCACTTATGCCTGGGGTAGACTCACTTGGCACTTCACTTGTCCCACACTTCTCTTGGGTGCTTAAAGTCTTGTTGGCTAATAAAATTATTGTGTCTTTACTATGAGACACTTTCATTAGCACTTAGTGATTCAAGGTTGATGTTCAACAAGCTTCAACTTCTAGAGTCACAAGGTAGTTCCAACAGCCTTAGCTTAAACAAATTTTCCTCATGTGTTGAATTCTTTTTTCTTGATCACCTTCTTATCTAAAAGTCATCCTTAGCCATTTACTGACCTCCATTTAGTCCCTTAAACCAATTAGGTACCTTGTTTACCCTTTAAGGAGCAAAGACTCCTATAAGCCATTTAGGCTCCATAAATCTTTTTATGTTGAAAGGAACCTTAACCTTTGTTTGCCTTGAATCTTTTGACTGTAGACTTTTCTTCTTAAGTCCCACTCAACTGACCTTTGAGCTACTCAATAATTCAACACCTTAACTTGGCAATTTTAGTTAGTCACACCGTTGCCTATTCTCTTTAATCTTCCTGGGATCCTTCAATCATGGTGTTCACTTCAAATCTCAAGGATCCTCTTAGTTAGAACCTTTAGACTCTACTTAGGCCAGTACTCTTAAGCCTTATGGCTCTTGGCCTTTTTCGTTCTTTTGAATGTAGAGCTAGCTCCACTATTTAAAAAGTTTGAACTACTTAGCAATTAAGACACTGCTCAAGTCACTTCCACTCTCCATAAGCAATATTAAGTCATGCAGACCTTAAAGAAACTACTAGGACTATGCCTAGGACTTGCAGTTCATCTTAACACTATGGTATCTTTAACAGTTAGTAGGTCCTAATTTTGAATTCTTTAGGTTGCCTTTCTTTTAAACTCACTTGGGTTGTCCTTTAAGCCTCACGGCTCTTGGTGTTAATCTAATTCTCCTTTATACTCCCGTGTTGGGTTGTAGTGTCCTGGGGGTTTAGTTACTACCTTTTGGTCTCCATGGTTCGATTTAACTCTTGTACCTTAACCAA
This sequence comes from Aquilaria agallochum, assembly GCA_000696445.1. Taxonomy (NCBI): domain Eukaryota; kingdom Viridiplantae; phylum Streptophyta; class Magnoliopsida; order Malvales; family Thymelaeaceae; genus Aquilaria; species Aquilaria agallochum. The sequence goes on from KK901681.1 coordinate 29,271, forward strand.
TGTGACAAACTCATCGACTCCCCTATTTGAGGAACCACATCCTCAAAGTTACTTCACCCTTTTCAGACTTATGGTTTATGGTTCCTATTCTTTAATTCTAACCTCTTGTATTTAATGCAATTTTTTAGCGTACCACATTTCTTGCCTTCACTTACAGTATTGGGCCTCTTGAAATAATCCTTGGCTTTATAGCCTCCTCACCCTCAGCTACAGTACTCAGAGAACTTAATCTCTCTTTACTTGGTAACTCTTGTAAACTAATCAGCTATACTTCTTGGAATTAGACTGTCCATGATAATCTTATAGCTTTCCTTCTTTGAGCCATTCCTACGGTTCATAAAACACCTTTTGCAGCATAAGAAAAAGTTCAATTAGATGAAAGCATAATCCAAAACACAACTTATGAACTTTCTTGTGCTAGTCTCCCTTACCCTCGAAATACTTTCAAAGACCACTTAAGACCGGCATAATAAAGTTGGCTCTTATGCCCTTAATTGGGTCACTTCCTAAGTGTGATTTCATTGTTCAACCAAAACCATAACCATAAAGCACATCATTTTGACTACTGTGAAGCTCCTGACCCCTAGTTCTTACCAACCAAATGGTATAATCAAAACTTACCCTTGGAGCTCTTAAGGTTTCAGATTACCCTTTTTCTTTTACAATTTTAGTTTTTAGGTAGACTCGTCACAACCACAAACACAGCAGTCAAACAATAAATCTAGTTATTACTATGTTGTTAACATAAAGGTACCTTTCTTTTGTTGCTGACTCCTTGGCCATTCATTGGTCTAAGAAGGAATTCTCAGTTGCTTTAGAATAATGGTAGTGCTTTCCCTAGTGATTGAAGTGGTCTTTAGCATAACCTTGTTTGAGCCTTGGCCTTAGGCTTACCTTGCCCTTAGCCCACTACTTTTTTCAATTCTGTGGACTTCAACTTAAATGGCCTTTATCGACTTCTCGTTTTGGGCCTCAACTTACCTTGTGTAAAGATGTTACTCTCTTGGCCTAAGAGCATCAAAGTCCTCATGTGCCATAGCCCTTACCATATGATTTGTTAAACTTTTTGTGTCCAAATTACCATTTGCCCTTAGGTGGTGATAATTCACTTAGCCTCATTGTACCATTAGTAAGTGTTCCTCGGCCCTTATCCACAGGGTTCTTATATACTCCTTAGCTTATACCTTGTCACATTCTAACTTAACTACACTAACATGCTCTAGAATGTTGCCTTGACCTTGGTCTTGCCCTTTGAAGTAAATATTTCTCCCTTAGTCTCGGTATTCTGATAAGCTTTAACATACTTCGATCCTTGCTCTTTAAGCATTAACCTCGGTCTCTTTCTTCTTTCAAAGGTTGGGCATACTTCCTTGAGCCATAAATGCCTTAATGCCACTGTGATTACACATTAAACTACCACCTTCCCTATAGGTTTAACCTTAGGTCACTTGGACCTTTATTCGGTCCCCTACCTAAATTTTAGCAGCTAATTGGGTTTGCAGGAATATACCTGCAACCAAAGCTAGACAATAACTCTAGAATCACTTATCAGTAAGCCCAACCTTACTGAACACAAGGACACACTTGGATCTTAGTCACATATTACCTATACTTGGCCATTTACCTGCTCTGATACCAACTATGGTGAAACAAGGTCCTAGAGCCCTAAATTTACTACCATTGATAGGCTTTTAGGGAACTATGATCCTACTTAGGTTAAAATTGGCTAGCTATTACTTAGGAAGCATCTTGAAGCATTACGCACAACTAGTAACTTAGCCTAACATACATAGAAAAAATGCATGTGCCTTATTGGCCATGCAATAAAAAATATATAAAACTGAGAAGAAAATCATGGCACTCCCATTTATAAAACAAAAGGTAAAAACAAGCCACAACATAAAAACTTTAATTGCTTTTGCTTCAAGTAACAACTATGTGCATGCATCGTAATCCTATATGTAGCCAAATGCAACCTTAGTGTTATAAACACAAATGGACACTAGTAGAGGCAACACTTAGTGTGCAAAATACCATACTTATACATAAAGTAACAAAATTTAGTAAGATCCATCTTTAGCTCCTAACTTGACGAGCCACACTTTCCTTGTGCTCGCCTAGCCTCAACTGAATAGGCAAACACGTGGTCAGTACAACTTATATCATAAGCAACTTGGAACCATAAAGTTTCCTACTTAAAGAATACCTTCAGACCGAACAAACTTAGCCTTAACAGCTGTCCTTTACAATTGTTAAGCCCGACTAGCCTACCTAATGTCTGCACAACACTTAAGGGGTGAGTATTAAAAAATACTCAATAAGGGATTTGAACACCTACAAGGGAAATCATAGTGCAAGCAATATACGTATACATAAACATATAAAAAATATACCACAAGCAACAAGCAACATAACCAGTAACAATAACAAAATAACAACCAATAATGCAACTAATGAATTGATTATGTATGGATGAAACATGCACATGCAAATGCATTTAGGACTTCTTTACACCCGTAGGTGATAAAACTTGCCATGAGCTCTTATGGCGGGGATACTTGGACACCAGCCCTAACATCCCATGCTAGGACTTAACTTACCCTATGAAGTCATATTGACAAGCATTTAATGTAAGTTCTCGCTTACTTGACCTTACCTGCCTCTTATGGGCTTACTTAAGCAAGTCATCACTTACCTTTTTTTTACCCATATCTTCATTTTTCTTGTTGTGCCAAGTAATGAACTTAGTGGCCATTTTTTGCCAAATTCTTTTTGACTTGGCTTGGGCTCCTTGGTGGATCACATACAAAGCTTATAGCTTAGCTAGGACTTCTTGTGTACCACCACAGTGCCCAAAGGTTCTCGGTGTCTATCCTTGGGCCATTAGGGGTCTTAAACCCACCTCAGGTTTGAATCCAATTTCAGAGAATTTTGGCCTCATTCTTTGGCCATTGCGGCATCAAGCTCCTTTTAGTCCCATCTTGGCACCTCTTTAAGCCTTAAGGTAACTAAATGAAACCACTTAAACTTAGCCCTCTTCACCACCTACTTATTACCTACTAATGATGCATTATCTTCGCTTTAAGGGTGGGTTTGTGACTTGAATTAAAGTGCTAAACCCTATAGATTATGCTTAGGAAGAAAATTGTAGCACTTAGGTCCTTGAAATAGATTAAAAATATGGGACGGGGTTGCCTTTGGTGGCGGGGGGCCTATGGCCTGTGACACCATGCCACCATGGCCAAATCATTTACACCAAAAAAAAGCATACTCATAAGTGTTACAACACTACTTATGCATCATTCAATCATGTCATACCTTAAATCTGTCACCTCAAATCATCCGTAAAGCAAGAAGCACACATGAGCTCAATAAAGTTCCTTTGACATCCAAGCTTGAATTCAACTAAGTGGACACCAAGGGAATGAAACTAAGACCATGTATAATCATTTAACAGGTGTAGAACTAACCCATAATGACCATAGAAGCTTACCTTAGGGTTTGAAATGAAAACTTGCAAGAATAACTTCAAGTGCACCAAATACACTAAAGATAAGCTAGACGCTTGTTGGGATGGCTTTGGGACCTTAAATTTTCATGGAATTTTGAGTAGAATAGGAGGTTTGATGAGGAGCTGTGGAGAAAGGATAGCTATGATAATGGAATGAAAACGGTGATGAATTGTGTTGTTCATCTCTTCTTAAAATATCCTAACAATTGCAGTTAGCATATTTTTGTTTTCTTGTCACTTTGGGCCCAAGACTTCTATTTGTTTCTCATAGGCCACCTAACCCCTTCCTCCACCATCTCTCATTGGTCCCATAGAAAAAATTTTCTTACCCATACACTTTTCCTTTAAGCCACTTAAGGCATTATAAAACATAGTAGCTCAATTTCACACTCAGTCCATTTTTAGCTCATAATTTTCACTTTTGGTTAAAATGGCTAAAAATACTTATGGTATTAACTTCTTTGGTTATGAATACTTACATGATTTTAATTTCATAGAAATTATGGCCACACCACTGACTCAAGGCAAAATTACCATTTTATTTTTTTTGCCCTTTAAATGTTATTTGCACTTAGGAACTACTCTTAACCTTACTTAGCTTGCTTTTCTTGCTTAATAAAACTTATTTGAGGAAAATAACTTAAGATTTACTTACCTTGGCATTTGGCCTTAAGGGAAATACTTGTAAAGCATTTACATATAGCCTTGAAGTTTTTATTGTTAAATACCACCATATTTTTCCTTTTCCATAAAGCACAAATTGTGACATGTAGAATTGCATGCCACACTTTAAATTGCTCCAATGTCTTGCATTCACTTGGACTACCCCTCACGAGCTCTAGTAAGCTAGGAGAAAACTATAATTGTATATTGCACCATCATGAGATTAAGCGCCACACTAAACCAGATTTAACATAATGTGGAAAAATATGTTCTGTATCCTTAATATCTTTCTTACACACAAAAATTTCTTTTTAGGCAAATATGTGCCTCTACCAGTCAAGTTCAACTTTGTCGAAACACGGTCTTGGATCATTCATGACAGGAACAAAGACACATTTTTTGGAACCCACTTTCTCCAACAACTACAAGCCTCACCCATGTAGTTCTATAGCAGTATCTCATCTAAGCATCTGGATAACTTTTGAACAATGAACAAACTACCAAAGCTCCCACTCCAAATACAAGAGTTAAGGGCTTTAGAATCCATGGGAAAATCTTGCAAAATGTTTGTTAGTTCATGATTTTCTCCACACTCTTGTCCTCTTGACCTTCTACTCCATTCCCATTGCCACATCCAATTACCATGAACCCAAATTCATTTTCATAGACCTTACACTCTACAATTGACCGTAACCAAGCTAACCTAAGAAATCTATTCTCTAAACATCCATTTACCACCCAAACATCTTTGGAAAACCTATATTTACCCTAATTCCCAACTTTCCATTAAAGGAATTTAAAAAAAGAACTTCACTCAACTCTATATCCCTACCTATTTTTAAAATTTTCCCCTAAACACCACTTTAACTCATTTTCCCTAAAACATTTAATAGTCTGCCTTCATTACCATGAATACTAGCAACAACCTTCTGTAATAAATCCTCTTGCTCTTGCCAAAATATTGACCACCATTTTCATAACAACATCATACTCTTACTTTTCAAACTACCCATGCACAATTACCTTACTTTACTATTCACTTGCACCTTTCCCTATCCCAACCAAGATATGGTGAGACAGTGTGTGTGTGTGTGTGTGTATGTGTGTGTATGGGAAAGAATGCAAGAGAAAGTATGAGAGGGTTCAATTGTGGTGAACGGTATAGGAGAAAGCTGGGGCCAGTGAAGAATACTCAAAACCATCATTATACACCTTGAATATGATTAATTTCTATATTTTGAGCATTTTTCCACCGGGTTACTATTCACACATTTTTACTATTCATAATTACTATTCACTAACTTACTATTCATACACATATTTTACTGTTTATTTGCATATTTACTGTATATACACGGTTTACTGTTCATTAATATATATATATATTAAATAATTATTTTTTTATGAAGGTAAAATCATCACTTGGCGACATTTCACGAGAAAAATCATATCTTGAGCTGTAGGCGTTTGAACTGAGTGATACCAAATTCATCTGAAATCCAACACATAGATCTTCAACTGTGCTACATTCTGTGAGCTAGTTTGATCATTTTCATTGCAAAATTTTGATTATAGATGAGACCATTCGTTCTTTCATATGCTGAAGAGTATTTTCGGTAGAAAAATCATAACTTGAGTTAAGGATGTCTGATTTGAATGAGCAAGCTATTGATTCGATGTTAAAGAAGAGATCTACAAGTTCTGTGCTTTAAGGGAAAGCTAATTCAATGTCTACAATGGTCAAAAAATTAAAAGAAGTTGCAGCCTACCTTTGTTGATTTGTATTTACCTACATTTTACTATTTTACCATTTCCCACCCCAAAACTCTATAAATAGGCACCTTGTGGGGGAGGACGAATTCATGCCATTTCCTAGGCCTCTTTTATGTTCTTGTATCATCTTTAGCTTTTCTTCTTTAGTTTTGTTCTAGTTTTCAATACCGAAGCTCTATCCAAGTGTTTTCTCGTTTTTCTTCTTGTTCTTCTTTTGATCTTTCAATCCATGTTTATTTCATCTTTCTACATGTTGTTTACTTTTATTATGGCTAACTAATCTTCTTTTTGCTAAGGTGAAAGGGTGAAGCTTTTGTTATAAAGGTTATGATTGATTTGAATGGATCACAACGTTAACGGTATTTTCTTTCTTAATCTATTTAACTTCCCTCCTTGTTACGTGGAGTCTTGATTCATCATAGTCAATCATTAGCACAAAAGCTACTTGATTCCCCCTATAGAACATGGCTCTACAAGCTATATTGGAATCTTGAGTTATTGTCGACAAAGGTTGGCATGATGGATACTTGAACCCATTAGCAAGTATTGGCATTTTAAGATCAATGAGAGTTAATACTAACTAAATTCCCCAATTGGGAGCTCCTTTATGTGTGGGTTTCAATTGAGTGATAAGATGGGCCAAAATTAATCATAACCGATATACTAAAAGTGGATCACCTAACCTTAGCTATTTTATTTGAATTTGAATTTTTAATCAACAATTGTTCACACCTTTCACGAAAACCTTCCTTATTAAAAATTTGTAATTTGTATTTCTTAATTCAATTTCTTGTGGTTTGACACTCGGACTCCCGAGATTTTATTACTTGTGACAACCTACACTTGCTTTACAACTGCTAGAGTACAGCAAGTTTTTGGCGTCGTTGCCGGGGAAGTAAAATTAGAGTACAAGTTTAATTTTTTTTTTATTTTTTTTCCTTTTTATTTTGTTTCATTTTTTTCATCATATGGAAGGTTGAGCCTCCTACTTCTTAATTTCTATTAATCTTATATTTCATAATTTTTTTTTATTGAATGAAATGCTGAGCCTCCTATCTTTTATTTTTTGTTCATATTGCTTTCTTTTTGTTTATTTTTCTTATTATTATTAAATGGAATGCTGAGCCTCTTAGCTAACTTATTATTGATATTTATTTTTCTTGTTATTATTTTGTTTATGTATGAAAGCTTGGTCACATATATCAAGTGGTAGATTGGTAAGAGAAAACATGGAAAAACACATTAATGAACAAGAAGATAACCATTCTCTACATAATGACCAAGATTGGCTTAGGACACTTAGAGAACACATGAATCCCATAAGAAATAGCACACCATCCAATCTAATATTTCCTGTTGATGCATGTCACTTCAATTTCACGCCAGGTATTATTCAGCTTTTACCAACTTTTCATGACTTTAATTCTGAAAATCCATACTTGCATTTGAGAGAATTTGAGAAAGTCTGTCACTCATATAATAACCTAAATTGCAGCAACAATTTTTGAAAATAAATTTTCCTACCCATAGAACAAATTCTTTCAAAAGGCAAATCACCATTTTCACACAAAAACAGGGAGAAACTTTTTATCAGTGTTGGGATAGAAACAAGGATTTACTTAACACATGCCCACACCATGGTTTTGAAACATGGAGATTAGTCTGATATTTTTATGAAGGTTTGACACCTAGGGAAAGACAAATGGTAGAAATGATGTCCAATGAAACATTTGAGAATAAGGATCCTGATGAGGCAATGAATTACCTAGACATGCTAGCAGAAAATGGACAGAATTGGGACACCGCTGGTACCTATGAGGCCCCAGCTAAGACTCAATCCCCTGCTTCTAGTGGAGGCACATACCATCTTAAGGAATATAATGAACTTCAAGTAAAATTTGCATCCTTAGTTAGAAAGGTTGAGACATTAGAAATGAAGAAAATTGATCAATTAAAATCTGTTGAAGAAATTGTTTGCCACATTTGTGAGACCAATGACCATTCCACTAGCAATTGCCCAGCTTTGCCGTTTTTCAAAGAATGTCTCCATGAACAAGTCAATGCATTGAACAACTTCAAGAAGCTAACCCAAAATCCATATTCGCAAACTTACAGTCCTGGTTAGAGGAGTCATCCAAATTTCAGTTGGAGAAATGATAATCAAGCTCAACTTTCACAACCATTTTTGCATCCCAACAAAATTTTCAACAACATCAAGGGTATGCACCATATGTTCCTCCTTTTAGGAAAAATCTTGAAGATACATTGCATTCATTCATTGACAAGCAAGAGTCCATCAATGTTCAAACAAATCAAACCATGATTGATTTAAAAGATACTCTTGCAAAATTTGCATTTGCACTTAACATTCAGGAGAAAGGACAATTTCCTTATCAACCACAAGCAAATCCCAAAGGTCAAACAATGGATCAAGTGAAGTCAATCATTACACTTTGTAATGGTAAGGTTGTTGAAAAATCCATTCCTGATCCTTGTGAAGGAGACGATAAGTCAACTTCTAAAATTAAAGAAGAGGTTGAACCTATACCAAGCGAAGAACAAATTGAATCTTCACCAACACCTCCATTTCCTCAGGCGTTAACTGTTCCTAAGAAGGTGAATCAAAATCCTAAAATTTTGGATATTTTCAAGCAGGTAAAGATGAATATCCCTTTGTTGGATGCAATCAAATAGGTACCTTATTATGCCAAATTTGTAAAGGACTTGTGGACTGTTAAAAGAAAGCTGAATGTGAAAATGAAAGCCTTCTTAGCTGAATAGGTAAGTTATGTTATTCAAAATAACACTGCTTTGAAATAAAAGGATCTTGGTTGTCCAACAATTTCATCTTTCATTGGAAAACATAAAATTGAGCAAGCATTACTTGATCTTGGGGCTAGTGTAAACTTACGTCCATATTCAGTTTACCAAAAACTAAATTTAGGCGAGTTAAAACCAACCGAAGTAATTCTTTTGCTTGCTGACAGATTAGTGAAAGTGCCCAGAAAAGTCATTAAAGATGTGTTAGTCCAAGTTGATAAATTCATATATCCTGTGGATTTTATTGTTTTGGACACTGCTAGTGCAAATTATAAATTCAATACCTGTTATTTTGGGACATCCATTTTTAGCAACCTCTAACGCTTTGATTAATTGCAGGAATAGATTGATGAAGTTGACATTTGGGAACATGACATTGGAGTTAAATATTTTCAACTTGCTTAAGCAGACACCTGCAAAAAAAAAGATGAAAGTGAGGGAGTTTGCCTCATTGACACTATTGGGAAAAACCACATCGAAAAAAAGAGTATCTCTAATCCTCTAAAAAATTATCTAGTTAATTCATTTGAATCGATTATTCAAATGGATAGGGATACATATAACATATGTTCATTGCTTGATTCTTCACAGGTGAAAGGAAACACATGCTAGAAATCAAAAATTGAAAAGCAAAATAAATTTCACACAATTGAGCTAAAGCGTTTACCTAAAGAATTTAAGTACCTAATGTCAAAAAAAGATGCTAAATCAAGGCTGATATTCTGGATCTTATTACTTTAAGAATTCAACATTGTGATCAAGGATAAAAAGGGCACCGAAAATGTTGTCACTAACCATTTGTCAAGGCTGACAACAGATTCAACAATTGAGGCTACACCTATAAATGATTGTTTTCCTAATGAATTTTTATTCTCTGTTACTACAGTACCTTGGTTTGTTAATATTGTCAATTTTTTGGTGATAGGACGGATGCCAGCTCAATGGAGTGCTCAAGATAAGAAGAAATTTTTGCATGAGGTGAAAAAATTTTGTTGGGATGATCCTTATCTTTTCAAACATTTTTCCTGATTAGATATCCTGAATATGCATACCTAAAAATGAGGTAAAAATGACTGTTGGGGAATAAATTTCATGGGATCATTTCCACCATCATTTAGCTTCGTGTACATTTTAGTTGTAGTAGATTTTGTTTCAAAATGGGTAGAGGCAATTTTGTGTCTAAATTATAATCATAAAACTGTAATTAAATTTTTGAAGGAAAAAATTTTGAGTTGATTTGGGATTCCTCGGGCCATAATAAGTGATGGAAGAACACATTTTTGTAACAGATCATTCGAATCCCTATTGAAGAAATATGGTATCACACATAAAGTTGCCACCCCTTATCACCCACAAACAAGTGGATAAGTAGAATTCGTAAATAGGGAGATAAAATAAATCCTTGAAAAAACAGTCAATCCAAATCAAAATGATTGGTCTTTAAAACTAATCAATGCACTTTGGGCGTATCGCACTGCTTTTAAAACATCACTTGGCATGTCTCCCTATAGGTTAGTTTATGGAAAACCTTGTCATTTGCTTGTGGAACTTGAACATAAAGCTTATTGGGCTATTAAAGCTTTTAATTCAAATCCTAATGATGTTGGTGTTTTGCGCAGGTTGCAACTAAATGAGCTTGAAGAGTTGAGAAATGATGCATATGAGAATTCAAAAATTTATAAAGCTAGAACCAAAGCTTTTGATGACAAAACAATTTTAAGAAAAACATTTGAGGTTGGACAAAAGGTTTTGCTTTATAATTCTTGACTTTACATATTTCCTGGAAAACTAAGATCTAGATGGAGTGGACCTTTTGTTGTGAAACATGTTTATCGTTACGGGGCCATTGACATTGAAAATCCTAAAAATGGTAATGTGTTTAAAGTAAATGGACAAAGACTTAAATCATTTTTGGAGAACTATGATTTGCAGAAAGAAGTTGTTAATCTCAATGACCCTCACAATGATCATTGTAAGTAAATACAAATAATTTTTCTTTTCTTAGATAGCTTTCTTTTAAGTTTCTTTTTTCTTCTTTTTTTTTTTTTATTTTCATCTTTTCCTAATTAAGTGACAGATACGGTACTCCATGGCTCTCAAGTCAGTTGTTTCAGTTTCCTATAATAACTGATTTATTTCTTTCTCCCTTCTTTCGATTTCTTCTAAAAAAAGTGGATTATACTCTTTTTACTTTACGAAAATTCTTTCCTTCTCTCCCAATGAATGTTCTCAAAAGGATTTACCAAGCTAGATGTGAATGATTAAGAGTTTTGATGTACAAGGGCATCCCTGAAGATGTGTGTTGGTTAATTGAAGTTAAGGTTCATTTGTCTGGTGAAACCCCATATGCATTTGTGTCTTACATGCCTAGCTTAGGCAAAAGCTATTATGCCAAAAAGCAAAGAGTGAAAAGGCTACGAGTTTGTCACGAATGTGGTCGATGGACTTGTGATACTAGATGTCGTTCTTTAGGGATGATGTCCAATAATTGAGAAGATATAATAAAATTCATTAATAATGGCCTACATAAGGAACTTTGGATGATATCCAATTGACTCTTAAATTGCATTCTTGTGGAATAGTGCAACATGAAATTCTTGGTTTATGGAGGGCTTTTCATAGAGAACGAGAGCGTTACAATCTTGGGAATCTGACTTTAAACGACCATGTTTGCCAGTTTGTAAAAAAACTGGATGAGAAGCAAATCCCCGACTCATAAAAGGCGTTAAAGCCGTTACTGGACGTAAAACCAGTGGAAGATGTGAGCCACAATCACAACTACTATACATTAATGTTATTTTATTTTTATTATTTTTTTTCTTTACTGGTTATCAATCTTTAATAAGTGATGAAGCACTATAGAAGAGAGCAATCGGACTTTTGTGGATCTATTTATCTTGTTTTTTAGTTTTATTATCAACATTTTCTTTATTTTGGTTTAAGTTATTTCAGGTTTTTCATTTTCAATAACTACCATTTCAGGTAATTTCTTCTTCACTCTTCTTTTCTATGTTTTGACATTGGGGACAATGTCTTAATCTGGTTGAAGGGAGGGATAATTGATATTTGAAATTTTTTAGTTTAGTTTTTCTCATGCTGATATTAAAACCATTAGACAAAGCACTTAGTTTATGATGGCTGAGTAAAGTGTAATTTTTCACTCTTGAGATGTATCCTATTTTGTGTGACATGCATAACATTTATTTTTATTGCAAGCATAAATAGTTGCATTTAGGAACATTTAGCATAAATTTAGGTTGTTTGCTTGTATTTAGGAACCCAACTCATGGAAATATCATCATTGGATATATACCTTGTAAATTTGAAATGTTTGTTAATTTTTTAAAGCAGTTAAAGTATATTGCTTGTTACCTAAGGAAAATAAATAACTGGTGAGCACTTTTGAGCTCTTAGTGTTTATTAGGATGTGTGAATTTCTTTGTTAAGAGTGCTTACTTTGTATTTTGAACTAGACCTTGCTTGGATGGGTGACCTTAAGGACCCATGCAACCTCACTTCTTGTATGTAAATTTAAGGAAGAAGATGACATTTTAGGGCCAACCACTTACCAAAATGCTAACCTTGTATATTATCCCATTAATGAACCCCTTTGAGCCTTATAGCCTTATTCTTTGTTTGAACCCTATATGTTTAACCACTTCCAATTCATTTTAATTTTTTATTGTCCTTAGAACTAGTGATGCTTATATGAAGATGGGCTTAGAGAATTAAAATGAATGTGTTGTTTTTGCTAAAATAAAGAATAAATGTGAGGCATACTTCATAATATGTTGGGTTACCTTGTGCTTAAATTGTGATAGTAGAAAAATTTAGGGTGAGTTGAGCTTGCATAATAAAAATTGAGTGTGTATCATTGGATGGTTGAGTTTTAAAAAAGTGTTGATTTTTTTTTTTATAATAGGAAAAGGCAAAAGCGATACCATAAGTAAAAGCCCTTGTAAAATAAAGTTAAAAAATATAAATAAAAAAAAGCCTTTTGTTTCATAATACTTGGCATTTTTTTCTTTTATGGCAATCTAAAAAAAAGTTGTTCTCTTTCCCTTTCAAATAAAATTATATATGCTCATACCCATGGCATCTTTCTTCTGACAGATAAACGCATAATCATATGGGACAATTTTGAAAAAAAAAGAAAAAAAGAAAAAAAAACTTCAGCCTTAATATTTATGCAAGTCAAATGAGGTCAACCATTTTGAAACAGAGAGAAGTAAAAAAAAAAAAAAAAGAGAGAAAAAAGAAGTGTTAAATTCAATAAGTTTAAAACTCAACCATATTTATTTTCTAAACTCATGTGTTGATAAAGAATTGTGTTTTGGAGAGGACTTAGAGACTAGGGTTGCATTGGGTATTCAGTGTTTTAGGTGCCCACATTTATTGTTCATTGTGTTATTAGTTCTCTTAAACTCCACCATTAAAATGCCTCCATCCAATTCCCATTTTCACCAAACCCAGCCTTATTGCAACCTTATATAAAGACCATTGCACTTAAATTTACATGCAATCCCCTTTTGAGAATCTAGTGATGGTGAAGTTGGATCCCCTTACAAGCTCCGGATTAAGAAACACAAAGTAAGCTGTTCACAAACCCACCTTAAAATAAGTGCAAATACTTAAGGAGTGATCCTCTACCTCTGGTAACAAGGACTTAACTTTTTCTCCTTTCATTAATTACTTGCAAGTCAAGTTTACAAGTGTTATATATTCATAGTATGATTTGTCATGAGTTGTTAGATTATGTATTTTGTTTATTTTCTTAGGTTACACTTGCTAGGGACTAGCAAGAACCTGGTTGGGGGATGTGATGAATACTCATAAGTGTATTGCTATTAAGGGTTTAAATCATTATTATACACTTCGAGTATGATTAATTTCTATATTCTGAGCATTTTTCCACCGGGCTACTATTCACATGCATTTTTACTATTCATAATTACTATTCACCAACTTACTATTCATACATGTATTTTACTATTGATACGTGCTTTATTGTTCATTAATATTAATATATATATTAAATAATTATTTTTTTATGTAGTAGAATTATCACTTGGTGGTATCTCACGAGAAAAATCATATCTTGAGCTATAGGCAGCAGAACTAAGTGATTCTAAATTCATTTGAAAGCCAACACATAGATCTTCAACTTTGCTTCATTCCATGAGCTAGTTTGATCATTTTCATTGCTGAAATCTAATTATAGATGAGACCATTTGTTCTTTCATGTGCTGAAGAGTAGTTTCGGTAGAAAAATCATAACTTGAGCTATGGATGTCCAATTTGAATGAGAAAGCTATTGATTCGAAGCTAAAGAATAGATCTACAAGTTCTATGCTTTGAGGAATATCTGATTTGATGTCTATAATGGTTGAAAAATTAAAAGAAGTTACAGCATGCCTTTGTTGATTTGTATTTACCTACATTTTACTATTTTACCATTTCACCCACCCTGAAACTCTATAAATAGGCACCTTGTGGAGGACGATGAATTCATGCCATTTCTTAGGCCTCCTTTATGTTCTTGTATCACCTTTTGCTTTTTTTGTTTTTCAATTTTGTTCTAGTTCTCAATACCGAAGCTCTGTCCAAGTGTTTTCTCGTTCTTCTTCTTGTTCTTCTTTTGATATTTCAATCCATGTTTATTTCATCTTTCTCCATGTTGTCTACTTTTATTATGGCTAACTAATCTTCTTTTTGCTAAGTTAAAAGGGTGAAGCTTTTGGTATAGATGTTATAATTGATTTCAATGGATCACAATGTTAATGGTATTTTCTTCCTTAATTTATTCAACTTCCCTCCTTGTTAAGTGGGAGTTTTGATTCATCATAGTCAATCATTGGCACAAAAGCTACTTGATTCCCTCTGTAGAACATGGCTCTACGGGCTATATTGCAATCTTGAGTTATTGTCGACAGAGGTTGACATGATGGATACTTGAACCCATTAGCAAGCCTTGGCATTTTAAGATCAATGAAAGTTAATACTAACTAAATTCGCCAATTGGGACCTTCCTTATGTATGGATCTCAATTGAGTGGTAAGATGGGCTAAAATTAATCGTAACTGATATACTAAAAGTGGATCCCTTAACCTTAGCTATCTATATATAGATATATGAAAGCAGGTAATCTGGCACAATAGTACTTTCATAATTTCTGAAAATTTATAGTTAATTCTTAAACTGACATGTGTACTCCATAGTCGTTCATGGATTGACACGTGTCAATTTCCAATTTTACCCTTATAAAAGAACACGTGGACAAAAACTGAAATTTCTTTTTTTCAATTGAACTATTTTAACAAAAATTAATCCTTTACAGACTATATGAGAGCTTGACAGTTGTACCTGGGTTAAATGTAATTAAATTTTATAGTTGTACCACCACTCACATCCGCTTCTTACCCACATTCATCCTCATTCTTTAAAGTTATTTTTAGCAGTTTGAACGTCTCAAGTCACGTCCTCACCCATACTGAAATTTAATGATGTTATCCATTCAAATCGTATCAATTATACTAATTTGAATTTAAATAGATTACCATTTAAATTATACCAGTTTATTTAAAAAAAATCTTTATTAAAGTTTTATCAAAATAATTTTCCCTGCTTAAAAAAAAAAAAGATTCATGGCGGTTTAGTTGCAATTCCACTACCTGTTACCCATGATCTCCTCAATTACCCTTTGCCGAAACCACTACTCTTCATGCACTAACCAGTACAGATATGCTACAAGTATAAATACTATTTACACAATAAACACAATCTTCTTCTGCACTTTGAAGCATTACATAAGACTCATCAACGCAGAAAATTGAGCCCCGGTTGACAGTAGCAAATTGGAGCTTAGGAAGCAAGTAACTTCACCTGCGCCTAGGAATAAAATTAGATAGCAACAGCTTTAGTAAGTAATAACTCCAGTTCCATACTCTTTTTTATGTACTCTACTTGTCAGATTATTGTTTCTACTTATTTGACATAAAGGACAATTGTTTTTACAGATTAGTGGCACCATGTGGGAGAACACAATTAAGGGTTTTGGTTTGGCTGGAAAAGGTATATAGAACTTGCAGTCCTTTAATTTTTATTATTTGATACATACTAATTAACTCAATTTTGTTCTAGTGAACACCCAACATCAAGAAGAAGAAGATCAGACTTTTCACATCCATTCAGCAGGTTCTTACTTCCTATCACTATGTTTGCTACTTCATTTTTCACATGTGTTGCGCATTGTGATCTCTGCCTGTTTATGTATCTGGTACTAATTCTTTAGGCATTAATAGTTTTACAAACACATTAGGTTGTTAGAATATGAGTGTTACTACTGTTATTAGAATTTCCTATAGGAAGGTGCAATGTGGTTCCACTGTTTCTAGCTACAAACTCTGGAATGTTTTCAATCAGAAGATGAAAAAAAATTATGTTTTACAGTTTTATTTTTGACGTTAACACAAGCATAATGGGTATACAGTCAAAACCATATATTTAATGTTACTAACAAAACTTATATTTTAAGAATGTAAATGCAATTTTTTCATACCCATAATTTATTTTATAGTTTTAATGGACGTCACTCTTGTGATTTTGATACCTTTTGTGAAAAGTTTAGACCAAGTGTGCAAGAGACTTAAGATATGCAGGCCCATTTACAGAAATGCTTTAGAAAGTGGTAAGTTTAGGTTTAATGTTGAAATTGAGATGGGCAAGATGGAGGCAGGAGAAAAACGATTTGGCCAGATGAAGGGGCAGCTTTCTAGGACTCTACCTTTTGCTATGGAGTCTGCTACATCGGCTGCAATCTACAGGCTAAAGGGATTTTACAACTTTCAAGTTCATGACATTAACTTTGATGAGAATATGCTATTGAAGGAGGAGATTAAGGAGAAAGAGAAGGAAAATAAGGATCTCAAGGATGAAATGAGGCTGGTTCGGGTCAACTGTGCAAACATGGTCAACGTGTACTTGGAGCAGGTTTATCTGCTACAAGCTGAAATTGTGTCCCTAAAAGCCCAGTTGGATGCACTTCAAGAAGGAAATTTAGAGGGTATGGAGACTAACCCTTCCGAGGCCAATACTTCATCTAATGATGACCTTTATCACTAAAGGTCTTTTAATATAATATTTAGGAATGACTAGGCAATGGTTTAATTCTATGGGTTTTTTTTAAATGCTTTCCGGACATGGTTATGTTTCCTATTTCTTCCTATGAATTTTAAGTACTATTTTTTGCCTACATTTTAATATTCACTTCTTTACTTCAATCTTATTTAACCACATTGCCTTTCCAGGTTACGACAATTTTATTATGGAACACGTTAGTACATAATCAAACCTATGTTGACTAAAGTAATAACAGATAGGTTCACTACAAAACATGGCAGATAGATTAAGATAGATACATTAAGATATTCCAAACTGTAACATTAAAAAAAGTAATAACAGATAGGTTCACTACTAAAGTAACATTAAAAAAATGTTACGGTATACCTTCAAAGTGTAGAGACCCAAATCGATCACCCTTCATTCCTAGGATCTGGTATTCCACCAATTTCGCCTTTCTCACTCAGTACATACATTAATTCCAGAAAAAATTGTTAGTACAGTGAATGATATAGGTGCAATACGTAAATAAAAACGAAATCTTGTATTACAAATTTAATGCTTTACCTTCTAAAACAATTCCCCGCCACGGATGGTGGCGCATGAACCTCACGTGCTGGCCACCGGCGGGGCACGACCTTTGCATGCACAAATCCTTTTCCATCCATGTATTATTGGCCCTTCTTTTCCCAATCAAAGGCCGGATTCTCTATTTCTACCGTTCATAGGTATTGGAACCTCCGAAGGAAGCGCCATTGGTCGTGCCTCCAGTGTCCCATGCAATTTACCAACACTTTAGTACATTCGGAAAAAAAAAACCCTTTCATAACAGATCTCTCATAAACCCTGAGGATTTTCACAACACAGCTATAGAGAAATTTTGATATAGGATATGTAACAATCTTACGAAGACAGACTCCCAAGAATCTTATGAAAACAGTGGATAGTGGTTTACAAAAAATGAAAAAATCCTGACTTTCATTACAGATCTATGAAAAAAAAATTTGATTTTGAAAGGGGCCTTTCAGAAAAAGATGTTCAGGAGACGACGACGAACTGAAACCTACAAAAATATTGAAAATATGGGAAAAAAATTTATTCACGGCGGCGCCGCCACCGGAAAATTCATCCCTGCAGCGGAGGACCATTGGAAAGCCCTGACTTTCAATAGAGATCTACGAAAAAAAATTATGATTTTGAAAGTTCCGCTTCAGAAAAATTTGTTCAAGAGACGACGACAAATCGAAAGCTACAAAAAAAATTGAAAATCTGGGAAAAAAATATTAGTGGCGGTGCTGCCACTGGAAAATTCATCTCTGCGGCAGAGGATTACCGGAAAACCCACCCGACGGTGTCGCCACCACAAAAAAAACAAAACCCTAGCCCTAGATTAATGATAGCAATGTGATTAAAGGAGAGAAGATTAATGATAGACAGATTAAGGATGTTTTGATAAGATCATGCAGTCTAATGTGCTCTCCTAAACAGAAAATTAATAAAATTATTATGGAGTCCAACAAAAAGAAAGAGGCCTCCGCATAGTAATAGATTTATGATGCTAAGCCCCTTGACCATTCAACCTCCAAATTTATTGACAGTTATAGAGCCAGATATTCTATGCATTCTGAGGCAAACCCGATGCATATATACTAGGGTTATCTCACATTAATGTCTATTAGTTTTGGTTTTAATTAGAAATGGTAACTTTTATTTGTTAGAGTAAGTTGGATTTGATTTGGATAATTATGAAATATATTAACTTTATTCAAATTTTTAATTTGTGGCAAATTTTTTAATTTGAATACATTTGAAGAGATAATCATAAGGAAATAATAGAGATAATATGATAAATATGGTCATTATTAAAAAAAATTATTAATTAATTTTTTTTTGAAACATTGGTATTCAAAGAGTTGCATACATTTGGATATCAGCTTCATACAATAAGTTGCCAAGTTAATACATTTAGGATTCAGTTTTACATTAGGAGAGTTTTTGTTTGACTTTATGGAAAAGCTTCAATTTCATATAGTAACTCATTTTTGTATAATATGAACTAAATTTCACTTCATAGGAAATAATTTTTATTCAATAGATGCCCACTTTCATACATTAATATTTTAATTAATACAACATTAGACCCAATTTCATATATCACAATCTCAACTTCCACATTTATAAGACACCAGCTTACTTTCATACAATAGGTTACAAGCATTGTACAATAGAAACTCAAATTCAAACAAAATTTCATGCACAAGTTTTTTATAATAAGAACTTACTTGTGGCTATAAATTGTGTTTGAGCTCAATTTTCCCACCGACTGAAATTATAGCCGTGTCTCTATGTTTTATTGTTATATCTGCACACTATACTATAAAAAATTTTCTTTGTTCCACATGAATGGTATTAGTTTGATACATATATGAATCCACTTTCATGCAATGGCAACCCAATATATATATGGATCCACTTTGGTACAATGGCAACCTAAATCCATGCAATTGTAACGTAGGCTTATATACACAAACACACACACACACACACACAAAAACATACATATATGTATGTATGTATGTATATGTATATACACACACACATACATACATGCATACATATATGTATGTATATAACCAGAATAAAAAATGCGTCTTTCTCTCATACGTACGACCAGTCAAACAATGAACATCATTACTTAAATTTTTTGCAATCGTTCATTTCAAAACATAAAGCCCAAATCCCAAATATTAATAAACTCATTCAATTCTAGGAACTGGGAAAAAAAAATTATTCCTGTAAAAGCATGTGCTTTTCGTGGATCCCACCTTAAAATCCTTTTATTCAGCCTCTCAATCATCTTCATAGCAGAACAACCAAGATGGACTAGGTGCTTTCAGGTACTGAAAAGGGAGAATAATAGGAGACGAAGGAAGTTAGTTCTTTTCTTTAGCCTCTCATTCCCTTTCACACTTCCCTGCTTAATCAAACCGCTATCTAATGTATATTAATTTTTTTTGAACGGCATAAAGAATGAATTTATTACCAAAAGAGGGAGAGAAAGAAGACACACTAGCAAGGAGTTAGCCTTATAACCCGTACAAGAACTCCCCCCACCCCCTTACAACAAAGCTTACAACGGCTTAGACAAGAACCCAACCCCTCCCTTTTACAACCAATTCTGAATTGCCAATTTTGGATTAGAAAACCATTCAAACCAACTACAGTTGAGCTTTGGGCACCTGTTCCTAATCCATAAGTAAGAAAGACTTTGAACTTGGAACAGCACCTGTCCGAATGGTTTTCTACTATTTGCGAAGACTAAACTATTTCTTTTATTCCAAATAGACCAAACCACGATGAAAGTTATAGCCTCCCAAACCTTCTAATGAGCCGTATTAAAGCAGCCCAGATGTTGACTGGCTAGAGCTTGAATCAAATTTCTTGCTAGCACCGCATGAATATGCCACCAAGAAAATACTGCATGCCAAACACCCATTGCATGAGAGCAGTTCACAAACAAGTGATCCAACGATTCCTCTTCCTGTTTGCAGAATGGGCAAAGGGTATCTTGAACTGAGAAGCCTCGTATCGCCATGTTAACCTTTGACGGGAGCCTATACTGCAGAGCCCTCTAGATGCAGACGTTGACTTTTCGAGGGGCCCACAAATTCCATCTTGCTGCTTGGCCCCCGAGTGTTGTCGGTAAAAGAGCTTCATCCACCAAACTGGACAGCACCTTAACTGAGAATGTCCCAGAGGAGTGCAGATGCCACCTCCACTTGTCAGAGGATCTTGCATTCAAGTTTAATAAGCCCAGTAATTTCGACAACTCCACAAACTCACCTAACTCCCTCCCTCTTAGATCCCTCCTCCACCCCCAAACCCATTCATTGTCCCTCATCCTTTCATTTATCAAACAACACTTTGACACCTCCAACTCAAACAACCTAGGGAACTTATGCTTCAGGACACCATTTCCCAACCAAAGGTCCTCCCAAAATCTTACCTTATCCCCTACTCCTACAATCCACCTAAAAGATTTTAAAAAGTCCACCCCAACCTCCTCAAACTCCTTACCTATTTTTAAGATGCTCCCCCAAACTCCAGAAAACCTTTTCTCCTTCGACACCCTATCTACCCCACCATTTTCTCCACTACCGCTACATGAAGTGCTTCAGCCACTATCAAAAATAAAAATGGGGAAAGCGGATCACCTTGACGGACTCCTTTCTCCATCTGAAACTCCGGAGTTGGGCTGCCATTTACAAGGATTGATACCTTTGCACTTTCTAAGCAGGCCATAATCCAGCTCTTCCACACCTGACCAAAGTTCATATGCTCCATAATAGAATCCAAGAAATTCCAGTTTATAGAGTCAAATGTCCGCTCAAAGTCAACCTTGAACAACAACGTTTTCTTATTTTCTCTTTTAGCTTGGGCGACCAGCTCATTTGTAATCAACACACCATCAAGAATTTGTCTTCCTTTTATAAACCTCGACTGCACATCACTAATCAAAAACGGAATTACTCTTTTCAACCCCTCTGCCAACACCTTTGCAATGATCTTGTATTGACAACCAATTAGGCTGATCGGTCTATAATCCCCCAGAATAATCGGGTTTTTACTCTTTGGAACCAAGGTCACAAACGAGGAATTACAACCCCTTTCTATCTTTCCTGTTTCCCAAAAATGCAAAACAAACTTTATAATATCCAACCCCACTATCTCCCAATGTCTCTTGAAGAAATTAAAAGTGAAACCATCCGGACCCGGGGCTTTGGAACCTCCACACTGCCACACTGCTTCTTTGATTTCAGCTTCTGAGAACGGCTCTTCTAAACTCTGTCTTAGCTCATCTGAAAGCTTCTTGAACCCACTACTTCTGAATCTTGGTCGAAGGTCCACCTTCTCTTGAAAATTATTTCAAAAAAAGCTGAACACCTCCTCCTTAATCTCGCTTGGCTCCTCCCTCCATTTCCCATTAATATTCAGACCTGTGATACTGTTTCTCCTTATTCTCCCTCTTACAGAAGCGTGGAAAAAACTGGAATTTTCATCTCCTTCAATGGCCCAATTTACACATGCTTTTTGCTTGATCATAGCTTCCTTAAGTTTTTCTTTTTCTGAATACCTCCACCAAGCTTCTGCTCTCTTTACTTTCTCATCCTCCTGAAGCTCCCTTGATTCTGCCAGTTTATCCCAATTCTCTATTTCTAACTTCAAATCTTCAGCTTGAATGTTCCCGGTATCAAAAGTTTTACTCTTCCACACCTTTAACTCATTTTTCAAGACTTTTAGCTTCTCTTTAAGAACAGCCCCTGGAGTACCGGAAATTTTACAACCCGTCCACACCTTTTTAACCAACTCTTGCAAATGACTATGTTCCATTCACACATCAAAGAACCTAAAAGGCACTGGCCCGAAATCTGACAAGTTTAACTTCAACACCAAAGGCACATGATCTGAAATGTTTCTCTTCAATGCTACTACAACTGCCTTTGGCCACCATTGGAAAAAATTGTGAGACACTAGGAACCGGTCCAATTTGCTCATCTTTGATGCATCCTTTTGGAACCAGGTAAACTTATTTCCCCCCATTTGAATCTCATGCAGGCTAGCTCCAGTAATGAAATTGTTGAAATTTCCAGCAACTCCCGCATCAAAACCACTGCCGTGCCTGTCTTCTCTAGACCTTACTGCATTAAAGTCTCCAAACACCACCCATACACCTGAGCCTCTCCCCATTAAATCTGAGATTTGCCTCCAGACTTCCAGCTTTTCATTATCCCCCTGAGGCCCATAGACATTGATAAAGTTTACCAAGACTGAATTTCCACCCCAATTTCCTGTCACACCTAAAAAAGCCGTCTTCAGAAAAATGGTTGATTTTATTGAACACCTTTGTATTCCAAACACACATCAAGCCCCCTGATTTTCCATAGGCATCCTTCTTGACAAAGTCATACTCTGCCGAGTACCAGAAAGAGTCCACTTTTCTACTTGCTTCTCTCAAATCTCCAGAAAAAAGCGTTTCCTGAAGCCCAAGGAAGTCTAAATTCTCCTTAGAACAATGCTCCCTCAATAATCTACATTTCAGAGCCTTCCCTAACCCTCTGATATTTAAAGACATTATCTTCATGAAAAACTACAGCTCCCCCTACCACACAAACCTTTTGCAACCATCCTCAAAACCTCCCTAGTCCCTCCATCTTCCTGCAACCAGATCCTTCAGCCCACTAACAACTGCAGCATTCAAATTAAAACCAACTGACTCACCTTCTTTCCTGACGGCCTCGATTTCTCTGTCCATGCTTTCCATTATTTCTATAGATTCATCATTTTTCCTGCTTCCGATCTCCCGAATCTTCGCATTGCAGCGCTCTATGGCTGAATTGTCTATGGACTCACCAGCAACTTCCACTGCTTCGATTTGTTCAGCTCCAGCCTTCACTTTGCAGTCCTGGATCTTCCGCGATTTACAGCCCTGGATCTTCTTTCTTCTCGTTCTAGTAGGTGGGTCGCTTGTCAAGGCTTTCGCCGTGCTCAAAACTGCATCATCGTACCCCCCTTCCAGGTTCTGCAACACCTCTATAACACGTTTTGATCTGCTCCTCCTCCTGCTCTGCCCCTTGTTTTGCGTAACTTCCATTTTTCAGCAACAGCTGCTACACGCTGCATCTGACCCTCTTAAGCCTTTTACCTCATGGGCCTAGTATACCTCATTAGCCTCAGGTATTTCTTTTCTGTCCTTCTCCAGCCCAGCCCACCCCAAACTTCTTTGGGCCTCCGAGTCTGCGTTTCTGAATTCTCCACCAGGCAGGCCCAACTCTTCTGGATTTTCAAGACCACCTTCTCCTTCACAGTCAAAGCTTAGATTTTCCTTTAACATCGAGCCGCCTGACTAGTTCCCTCCATCCCCTACAAAGCTGCTAACCTTTGGAGCTTAAGCTAGCCTCCAGGCTTCCATCTTGTCACTGCTATGATCCACAGTTTTATCTTGGTGGTTTGTGCCAAAATTCCCACTTCTCGACACATCCGCCAGCTTTTCCTTTTCCTCCATACTCAGCTCTTCACCGTCTGACTCAGCACCGTCTTCTTCACAGCTTGCCTCGTTTGCCGACTCAGCCGCGTCATCTTCTGAGTTTCTTTATGACGACGAACTGTACCTTGGCCCGAAGTTGATTAGATGAGATAAATCTTCAAAAACTCTCACATCAAATAAATGGGAGTCCACTTTAATTTTCAACACCTGTGCAATTGTTTCCATACAATTCGTTAAAACGCAGACTTTTCCCAAGCACACTTGTTCTTTCTAGAGCGTCAAACTTTCCACAGAAATGAGTTTCCCCCAGAGCCCTCCGATTGTTGTAAACGCATCTTTGCACCAAGCATGCAAGGGAAGTCCCTCCACATTCAACCATACAACTTTTCCCGGACTTGAAAGCTGCGAAGACCACGGAGTGACCCACTTAAACCATTCTTCGAACCAGTCTGCTCCGTCTTCCAGTGTTCTGTCAACCGATTCTTTTGAGCTACATTCAATTAAGACTCTTTTACATCCCACATATTTGACTTTGCAGTTGCCAAAGCCTTCTAACTTCATCAAATATTGCAGCTGGCTTATGGAATCAAACTGTTTTACTTCACCGACTGCACATTGATTTAACCACATCAATTCTTCATTCCTTGGTTTTAACTCTATCCCGGTCCATTCCTTCTGGACTGAGTCGTCCGTCTTGCAAATTGCCCTAGTTCCACAAATTGGATTCGGCTCTTCAACTCTTTTCCTTAAGCTACCTCTGACAACCTCTGCATACTTTCTTCCATCTCTCCAAGCTCCGCACCGCGCCAAATCTTCTACCTGTCTTCTTGAGCTACCATTAATCTTCCACTGAGTAGTCTGCTTTTGATACCTTGCGATATTAACTCGAAGTTTGAACGACCCAATCCAAATACTATTTAGGTCATTTTCCAAGCTTTCCTTGCTCCTCACGTTCTTGAATCGGATGAAACCAAATATCTAATGTGTATTAATGGTAGACACTAACACCGTTAGTTGGTATCTATACACCAGGGGCTCAGTCTCCAATCTCCAGCTATTTGAATACTTTATCTGCTGTATTTTTTGCTAGCTCTGAACCGGTCTTCCTAATTAATTCCATCATATTCTGATAAAAATGTACACAAACAGGTAAATGAAATGAACAATGAAGAGATGTAAACCCATACGTCATTCAAGACAAAAGAAACATTTTTCAATTTTTTAAGCCTCGTTGAATTACTGGTTGCCAAGTCATTTTCTGGAACCCTTTTTCTTTATTATCAAATGGCAACTTGCATGATCCCAATTTAATTATCAGATCTTAACTTGCTTGCTCTCATCAATTTAATAATACAAGAAAGATTTTATAGTTGTTTACCCTTTGCCCAACACCAAAATTTTGTATGTGATATGCTCTCAACTTGGTTTATTTATGATTCAAAAAAATCAATTGTTATTGTGATTTTGCTGAAAAAAAATGCCAATCCTCCGCCTTCCCCCATTTAACTTTTTAGTTTCTAGCTTGCTCGCATGTGGACTTTTACTTTTTAATGGAAAAAATTATATTCATTGTGAATGCAGGTTAATTTCTTTGTAGAAGTTATGTTCTTCAAAGGTACATTATAACTCCGAGTTCTTGATATACTTTATTTCATTAATTCAAAGTATACTATTGGACACAACACAACAACATACAGACAACGAGACATAGATAATTCCTGAAATTAACAAACAAATAAGAGCCAGTTTATTCATTAGTACTAAAACTAGAAGTTATTTAAGTGCTTAGGGATGCTCTTACATTGCGCATGCATTTGATGCTTAGTTCGGTGCTGTTGCCGCTTGGAACTAGATGGCAATAGAAGGAATTGTGGTGACAAAGTTCTATTCAATACTTGATGTCACTAATGTTATCCTTGGCTACAGAAGTCGCAATCTCCAGGTTTGCCTTGACAATTTCCCAATCAATAACTTGAGTAGCAAGATAGATCTTTGTGTAAGCCAATTGCATGCATGTATAGAGTTCAATTTTGTGTACATGCTATACAATTTAAAACAGAACCAATTCTCCCATTAAATTATGGGAAAGCAAGCCATTTTGGCCATCAATACACAAACCTAACTTGGAAAGTTTAGGCCTGCCTATCACATGTTCCTAAAGAAGGTTTAGCTATGTACCTTCCGAGGTCCGGTTGCAAAATTTTCCCAAGCAACTACAATTTTCAAGGGACCTTTTACTTAGGAGGAGCCATGGGCTGTATACACCAAAGCACTAAATGAAGTGCTATTATTCACTGTATCTGGTGATTACTCAAACATTGCTGTCTTACTATTAGGGATCGACAATGGGTATGGCTTATTCGGGTTTTCCTTGCCATTCCATTCCTTTTGGTCCATCAAACTCGTGGTATAGCCAAGGTAGTTTGAAATGGCGCCTTGCATTTTGCCACCAGCCATTGTCTGCAAATGTTGGAGCATAATTTTAGGAATTGCAAAATGGTTTAGAATTTATTTGCAAGATTTATTTAAAAGCTCTAAGAGAAGAATGTTACAAATGAATTAACTAAAAATACTAAACTAGTACTACCAGCAAATAAAAGATATTACCAAGTGATTTGGATACTCTGGGTTCAAAACTTTGCACTTGGTTTTTTGCCTATGCTTAGAGCTTTGTTGTGAGAAATCTTGCAAATGGGACACTTCTTTTTATAGAATTTTGCCGACTCTTTTTGATCATGCAAATGTGATCATACGCTTAGAGCTTTGTTAATTTCAGACATCAAAAGTTACTTATTTTCAATTTTCCTGATTTTCTGCCCAAAACTAATGACGCGGCATTTGAAATTTAAAACCCTAAATATCTGGTAACTAGTTGAATAAAATATTTTCAAAATAATTTGTTTTTTATGAATTTATTGAAGTACCTACCTTAATAAAAATAAGTGTCAGGATTGTTGAAATATTTAGAGTTTCAAGGGGAATAGAGATAAGAGTAAATAATCACTGTATACAAAAATAATTACTTTTAGTCTATTAATTACATTTTTTCAAAAAAAAAAATATTTGATTCATGCGATTATAGTCATAAGAAATTATGTTGAGTATACATGATTCATGCGATTGTAATTAGAAAAAAATTATGATCATAATTTTTTACGCAAAAAAATCTTATGAAAAAATTGAAAGTGAATTTCAAAAATAAAATTTTCTAAATTTATATCCATATATATCATGAATGATGTTGCAATATGAATGACGTATATGATATAGTGTAACAATGGTGCTATCATGACAACAGGAACATTTTAAGGGAATATGAAAGAGGTGCGGGTTTCCACAATTTACATATATAAAATAAAATGTCATGCAGTAAACTACCTATTATGGGTGTGATACACTTGATAGTATCAATATTAAAGACATCGGTTAGTAAAATGAATGTTACTGAAATGCCCTACTGTACATCGAGAACCTGTTAGGTCTTCATCGGTCTTTGTTTAATCTATTGCTAGGACAAATGAATGACGAAACGACGAAGAAAGAAAAAGACCAATAAATACAAAGTCTTAATCAGTCTTTGTTTTATATATTATTGTTGGGAAAAATTAATGAGAAAAAGCGTGAGAAAAAAAAAACAAGAAATACATACTCCTAAATGACCAAAATGTTAAACTTAAGGTATAGTTATACCTTTTTTTTTTAAATAAAAAATTTTAATGGGAATGAGCGTAGTTTGAACATCAAAATTTATATAATTAATACGATTTAGTGGATTGTGAGAGGTGTTAGTGCAAGTCGTCTTTCTTCATATGATTACAATTTTTGAAGTGATAACTTGAGCACCCTAAAGTTTTATAACATTAGATTGTTTAGTTTTGGGGTCGTGAAATGTTTCATTCAGTTTTAATTGTGTGGTAAATAACAAAGATATCATTTTAAGATGAAAATATTGAATATAATTTTTTCACACATTTTTATATTTATTCTAATTATTTTCATCACAATTTACCAATTATAAGTAATATATGTTGATAAATGTAGTGTACTTTGGTAAAAATGAATGATAAAAACATAAATTGGCCTCAGTGCCAGTTCTTTGAATAAATTTGCTTTACTTTGAAACACAAATTGTTACACTAGACACAATAATATATCTAACCAGTCACAATTTAACAAATATGAGTTCTATATATCTCTATTTTTAGATGCATATGTGTCACATTTCTCTAGATAAATATGCCCAAATCCTCAAATAAGGTATGACTTGATTCTCACTCAATAAATTGGACTCAAATTTGAATTTGCTTTTAAGGATAAATCATTTACTCGTTTCCATATTTCCCACACAAAGAATACTAAGTTTCTTTTGTTTAATTTTTCTAATCAGAAATGAGAATATAATTTGAAGGCCAGCAAGAAGTTGGAAATAGCAGTAGTAGTAGCATCGAACTTGAAGTGCCTATGTAAATACAACCATTGTTTGAGAAATGATCAGGGATTTAAACACCAAAATTTGAAAGAGTAAGTAACCCAACCTAATCTCTTAGAAATCTAGCAAAAGGAAAAGGATATCACGAAATAAATGATCTCCAACCAATTTGCTGGCTTGTTGTTAAATACCAAGTTTTTTTTAGCCTTCTAGAGCAACCACAATGTTGTTTTATTATGACTTCTCATGACCTGGTTGGGTATGTAATTCTAAATGGGAAAGGGGTTGTTCAACAAGGATTTGAATGACATGTAACACCCCATATCGCACATGGGAAATTTGTGTGATATCTGATGTGTATATATGGCTCAAAGTTTCATAACTTGATCACATACTACTCATCCTTTTCACAAATAATAACCCATGCAGTGTAGGCAGATGTTCCATAGATTTGTTTTAGATCTAAGTCATTATAAATGGTATCGAAACCAACTTGGTTCTGTGATAGCATGGACCATACCTCTAATTTTGTGGGGGTCAAGACCCAATTCTATTTAGCCTGTCCCATGTATAGTTGGGCCTAAAACATGGCCAACTAATATATATCCTTTTCACAAGAGATAGCTCATATAGTATATGCAGGTGTTCCTTGGACTAGTTCTAGACTTTTGTTGTTTTATGGCAAAAAAAACATTTCATAAATAGTAAAGTTTATTTTTGTATGGAACATAATTGTAAAAAGAAAAATTTTACTTTAGTTTCAACATATTTATGGAAAAAATAATTATTATTTTTTTATTTTTCTTATTTTCTAAAATTATTGAAGTCAGTTGAGAAACTTTAGTGGAATTCATTTTCAAATTACTTAATATTTTGTATAGAAATTTAAATTTTCACTCGGATCCATGGTCTCCATTGTTCTCAAAATATATGCATCCATGTTGATTAACAAAATAAAAGGAGTCTACCGTTTCTAGTATAGTTGTACCCCCACCACAAGTTGATAAAAGGAGTCCACAATAGAAAAAAAATATGTCTTACCATATGTGTGGCACACAAGCACATTGTCTGACATACGTTTGTTAAAGTACCAAATCTCCACCATGTCTTTAAATCGATGACTTGACCAGACCTACCCAAACCAAAGTCTGACATGATTTGATTTGACCGTGAAAGTTAATGACCTAAACTCGACTATGAGAGTTAATGACCTGAATTTAACTATGATCCGATTTGACTGTGGAGGTTAATGACCCAAACTCAAAATATCAGACTCAAAATGTATTAAGCGCAAACTGACAAGAACCCAAAATGAACAAAATCTAAGTTTGACCTGACCCAAACCTAAAATAGCCTAACAACTAAACACAATAAGACCCGATTTAAACCTAAATCAATATAAAATACAAAGTCGGCAAAGATTTAACAAAAAATTCTGAATTTTTTATATAGTGATGATTTATCTAAATTATACAATTATGACAACGTAATTTAAGAAACTAAAAAAATACATTAAAAATACTTTTTGTTTAAGATGTTATGGAATTCAAGGAATAAATAACAAATAATTTGTTTTGGTTTGTTTAAGGGTCTTTTAGAATTTACTGGTTTAGGAATCTTCTGGGTCTTACCACTTTAGGAGCCTCACTCGTATTCTAATTTAGCAATAAAGTGATATTTGTTTTCAGTTATTTGCCTACAATTTTGAATATAGTTAACATAGTCAACTATTTTATTTAACTCTTTATATTTGTCTCCAATGTATACTTATTAATCCTAAAACTCTAAACCCATCCCTAAACTTAACCTTAACCATAAACCTTATAACTAAACCTAAACTCTAAACTGTAGACCTAAACACTAAAGGTAAACCTAACCTTAATCCTAAGACTAACTTTATCATAAACCCTAAATCTAAACTTAAACTCAATAGTTAACTTGAAATTTACTTGAATATGAAATCGGCCTGACCTATATTGAACCTGAACCAAAATAAAATTGACCCAACTTGAACTCAAACCTGAAATAAGCTTAACCTAAAATCAAATCAAACCTAAAACAGCCTAACCTGACCTGGACCCGCATTTTATGGTAACCGATTAAACTGGAACCTGAATTGCTTGACCCAAACCTGACCCAACTCACTTAACTATCATACATATTGCTTCATCACATTGGCTCAATAAAACTTCAACTCTGGTCTTGCCTTTTGACATTGTCGACCACATCTTCTAGCCTACTTGGAAGCTGCTTCTACCACTGTTGCCCTTATTATGCTGTCTCGTTGTCAAATTGAAGAACAAAGTGATGGATCAGGAGCGGTGACAAATAGGTGTTTTGCCGATGCAATATAGGAGCAGCAATATGGCAGGAAGAAAGGCGAGGTGACGGTCAATGGAACACAGTTGGACATCCGGCAATGGTAGCTACTAATTTTTTACTAGAAAGAAAAAGACTTAAGGCCAAAACCATTTTACTATCCCTCAATTGAGCCCTTAATATTTTCTTAGTATGTTTACATATATAAGTAGTAAAATAATTCCTACAAAATTATAAAATTATATGCACTAAAAAATAATAAAGGAAAAATTTTAATATAAAATTATAACGTGTTCAAATATATAAACATAGTTGTAGAAATGTATAATCACATATGTATAAAAGAGTAAATTCATTTGTATAAATAATCTTATGAACCTCGGGTGCATACATAATATACAATAGTGAAATTAGTAAGTGTTACATAAATATTTGTAATCTAACTTTCATTTGATTTACAAAAAGAAAATAAATCTATGTATAAATTGTATGAAAATATAAAAACTATATGTTCAAATGAATATAATTTATGTACACGTAAGACAAATCATATGCATAAGTTTGAACACATCTACACCTCTATCTCATCTCATTTTTACATTTATTATATATATTTTGTACATATCCATCACTTGTTTTATACATTGAGTTTCATACATATTTGTCATTTGATTTATACATATATCTAGTTTTGGTGAGAAACAGGATGTAAGGTATTAATACTTTTTTTTTTTGTTAGAGCTTGAACTAGTGCATACTATTTAAAATATTGATAACATATTTGTCATTTCTTTTGTATATATTTCACATGTTATTTGTACAAATTTCCCACTTTCTTTTGTACATTTCCAATAAATGATTTTTACATATCTTAAATTTTGAACGACACATAATTTGATGTGTTCGTGGTTGTTTTACGTTCGAAGAAATGGTATTGAGGCCAAATGGGTGTTGGTCAAAAGAATTGGTTCAAGGATGGCGATTGGGTGTGTAGGTGGCAACTTGGATTTTCTTAGATGGAGAAATGGTGGTGTCTTTGAAATTATGCAAGCTTGAAATCTCAATTTTCTATCATTATATGTATCAGCGGAAGTATTGGTTAGTTGCTCTTTTATTAGTATTATGGATTCATTTATTGGCTAGTATCAATCATCTATAATCAGTATTCATAATTCTGCTTGTGGTTCAACAAGAAATTAAAATGAATAAGCACACAAAGAAA
Source organism: Aquilaria agallochum (assembly GCA_000696445.1). Classification (NCBI taxonomy): domain Eukaryota; kingdom Viridiplantae; phylum Streptophyta; class Magnoliopsida; order Malvales; family Thymelaeaceae; genus Aquilaria; species Aquilaria agallochum. The sequence continues at coordinate 61,171 of KK901681.1, forward strand.
GTGGATTAATTATAGCTGAATCATTAAAATTCTAAGATCTAACACAAAAAATCTAACAAAATAAGCCTGATAAATTGAGTTCCCCTTATGAACAAAAACAATAACAGCATGAAACTTTCACAAACCCAAAACTAAACAATATAATGGTCAGTTAGGAGAGAGACTTTGTATATCTTGGCTTTTTCTTCTTGGGCTCTTTCCCATTAATTTGTCCCAACAATAACATGTTAAAAAAGACTGATTGAGACATTCTTTTTTTTTTTTTTAATTTCTAGCACACTTCCTCATTCATTTGTCCCTATAATAGATTAAACAATGACCCATAAAGACCTAACAGTCTCAATTTAAGAGTTCTCAGATTAAAAAAATGAGGAAGATTTCGACGGTAAAAAATCCTTTTGTGATTGGCTAAAGTTAAGTGATGCCAATACTAAATTTTTTTCATGCTAACATAATATATTTTCCTTCCACCCATTAGAAACCATCCCTAAAAGAAATGATTTCTAAGAGATACAAGAATGTGGAACATAGCTAGAGGAGGCTGGAACAAAGTAAAAAAGTACAAGGGCAAACAAGAAATACTTGACTTGATGAGTGAGAGTCTTGCTCCAGTAGACAAATACTTTCCCTTGCACGAAGAAAGCTTAGATTTTACTTTTTCAATGACTTTATTACAGGTAGATAACCTGCTCATAGATTGACCAACAGGTAATCCATGGCATTTAAAAGGGATAGAACCCATATGACAGCTGATTTGAGAGGCAATCCTCTACGGTTCCTTTCTAACAAAATTCACTCCAATAAGGCTACTTTTAGTAAGAATAATTTTAAGACCGGAAAGGAGTTGAAAACAGCACAAAACTCGTTTGAATTGCCTTAAATTTTCTTTACACCATTATCTTAACAATAGGGTGTCATTCGCAAGTTGTGAGTCAGTAAGTTATTTTAAACTTAATTCCTTTTAGTACTCCTAAGTCAACAGCATCCTCAATAAAGTAATGATGGCCTTTCATAACAACCAGAAATAGGAATGGGGACAAAGGGTCTCCTTGTCTGATGTCACAGACCGGGACCCATTATGCCAAATTGTTTAACTTGTAGGCCCTTTGGGATTGTGATCCTACTTAGTTACTATTAGCTAACTATTACTTGTAGGTAAATTAAGACAATTAATGTGCAAGTAGTTTCTTAGCCTACCCTGCAAAAGATATGTATGCATTTGTCCTGGTTATGCAAAATGAATAAGTAAACCATTTAAGAAAACATTCCTTGAGCATTCCATTTAAAACGTACTTAAAGCATGCCAAGACAATAAAATACTAGTTACTTCAACTTCGAGTAATAGTTTGTGCACACTTTACAACACTAGCATGCACCCGAATGTGACTTTATTGTTTAATACCACAATGTAACCTAATAGAGGAAACATGTTAGTACATAAGGTATTGTATAAATACAAGGCAAAATTCTTAACCAAGATCCATCACTTGAGCCCTACCTTTAAGCTATCAAGATTCAAGTGCAAGCCCTTCCTTATCCATTTGCACCATTTAGCCTCTGTATTGTAAAGGCAAAGGCATAACACTTAGTTAGTTCAAAGCTTATATTTCAAGCAACGTTAGAATCTCAAGGATTCTAGTGAATAAGTACATGCGATAAGGGAAACTTAGCCCATAACTATCCACCTAGTTGTTTGTCCTAATGTTAGAACCTGTACAACAAACTTATGGGAATGAGTACATGAATGTACTCATTAAGGCTCTTTTAGGGTACCTACAAAGAAGACAACAAGCAAATATGCAAATATGGCATACAAACAAATAAACAACTAACCAATGATCAACATAACCAATAACATAATAGATATGCAATGCATGAATGTATGATATGCTACACATTCCTTAGGACTTCTTAAACCTTAGGTGCTTTATACTTGCCGTATGCTCAAATGACTAAGGTACTTGAGATACTACCACTCGTATCCTGAATCTTTTACCTCTTTTAAGTCCCACTTATGAGTCCTCGAGTAGGTCATCACCTTCTTTCATATCTTACTCATCTTACCATTATCCTATTGTTTAAGATAGCCATCTTATGTGGTCCAACTTGACAAGCTCTTTAAAGGCTTACTTACCAAACCACATGGTTTGGTTAGGATCTTCTTAGGTTTCTTCTTCATTTTCCCAAGGTTCTAAGACCTCTCACTCAGGTGAACGAGGACCCCAAAACCCGCCTTAATCACCTTATTGCCCTTTTTGCAACTTGAGCTCTTTTACTGCCATAGCCACTCTACTTAGCCCTACGTTAACCATACCACTTAGCTACCACTTAAATAATGCATAATTCTTAGCTTAGCAATTAGTTTTAAGCCCAACCAAAGCTACAAAACATCATAGAATAGCCTAGGGATGTTAACCGAGAGAGTGAGACATTTTTAAGATGCCCCGAGCTTTAGGGACTTAGGACTTGGTGGAGCCGTTGGTGATGCGTCGCCAAGAACATCAATTCTTGGGTTTCCTAGTAGCATGTTGGTGATGCATCACCAATTTGCATCACCACAAAGGCACATCACCATTAAGTGTCACCACAATGACTCATCGCTCTACCCTTCCAGCATTTCACAACTACATGTTATCTTGGTTGAAACCTACTCAATCTTTCAATTCCTAAAGCCAATTTACATGGAACTTGTTTCCACTTTATTCCCACATGTAATACTACATTTTTATGCATTACTTGAGCTAAATTAACTCATGCCCTTACTTTAAATGCAACCACAAAGTAAGAATAAAACACAAGGACCACAAGCAAACTTGAGCTTAACTTACCTCTCTTGAGTTCTAGACCTAAAGCCAACGCGATATGGCACCAAAAAATTCAAATCAAGACCATTTCTAGCTACTCAAATAACTTAGAACCGGTTCAAACCAAACCAAAAAGCTAGAATGAGGCAAATGCACCAAGAATGAGTTGGGGACTTCTTGAATTCACCTTGGGACCTTTAAATTTGATGGAAATTTATGGGATTGGGGTGGAGTGTAGCAGAAAAGTTGCTCGAGAAAGGGAGCCAAGAAATAGGAAAGAAAGGGATGGGCAATGGTGGTCAATTCTTGGTAGAAACATCATACCAACTCTACCCAGGCCAACTTTTCTTTTCTTGTCTTCTGGCCCACAAGTCCTCTTTTGTTTCATGTTGGCCACTAAACACACACCCAAAGCCATCCTTTCTTGGTCCTAACAAATGTTCATAATCCTTTTACACTTAGCATCTTGGACACCTATGCCACTTAGGACATAAATGACTCACTAGGGCACTTAGTGCATTTTTTGCAGTTTTCTTTCAAATGATTGTTCTAATAGTTAGATTAACTTATGGTCTTAACTTAAATAGTCAAAATTCCTTACATGACCCAAATTTCTTAAAAATTATAGTTATGCCTCTCGCTTGGGTCAAAATTATCATTTTGCCCTTTTGACTGTTATGTGCCAAATAACACTTAGGAACTCATCTTTACGTTGCTTAGCTTGTCTTTCTTACTTAATAAAACGCTATCTTGAGGTGCTTAAGTGAAAAAAATTGAATAAAACACACTTACTCGGTCAAAGCTAGTCATTGACTAGGAGAGTTGTCACATCCTTGTAACGCCCCCAATTTTATAAATCTTAATTTAGAAAAATATCAAAATTGCCCAGATTTATTAATAATAAAATAAAATGATTTAAGAAATATGAGGTAA
>KK901682.1:346-14096 GCA_000696445.1 Aquilaria agallochum
GCTCCCACACTCTGAGAAAATTACCAGGCGAGACTCCTCAGCCCTTTGTGCTATTTTCTCTGCCTTTCTTTCAGCCAACCACTGACTTGGGCGTCGGAGGCTCCCCCCCCGGAAAAACACTCCGGGGGCCTCCTAACCCTTTGTTTCTGAGCTTTCAGGCACTTTCCTTTGGGCGATCCAATCCACCAGGCGTTCTTCCTCCCAGAAGTCTCTCCTCCAGTCATCATGACTCTGAACGATGAGGCCCCTGGCCATCACAAATTGAAACTTTCAAACTCTTATCACTTCCTAAAATTAGTTACTTTCTATCTTCTATCTTCTTTGTTGTTTCTGCAAAAATTACAAATTTGAGCTTTATAATTTTCTAAAATTAACCCTTTGTTTATTTTGTTTACTTTTTTAGAAACATCAAGTCAAATAGGTTTAAATTGTATCAATAGTTTTGGAAATCATGGTTTCCAAATTATATTTTTTATATATCAGTAATCTAGACTCGTACTAGGCATTCAGTTAGTTACTTCACCTTTGTTTTGTCTTTGTAGTTTAAGTCCAATGTATATTATTTTATTATTAAGATTTGAATACCATTTAAATATTTTATTCTTTTTGGAAACTGAAAAAAATAGAATTTTGTTAGAATGCCAAGTATATAAATTTTTTTCTAATTTTTAGTTTATTTAAATATTTTATTGTAATTTCTTAGAGAAATATTTTCATAACATATTTAAATATTTATACATATCGGGAACTCAATACAATTTGGGATCCTGTGGCAATGCCAAGCATATAAACTAGTTTTGCACTAAAATATTGCTTTGGAGGTCTCAAACCTCACACGTCAAGCATACTCTTAAAAGAGCATTTTGAGACGTTCAATCATATCGAACACCCCCATGTTCTCATCTTCCTTCTGAAACTCAAATTCCATGGTTATTAGCATGAGACAAGTGTTAGTGTTGTGCCACAAAAACTAATCATGAAATGATTGTATTTTGCACATTGGGTCATCATATTTTATTGATGTATTATTCCAGTAATAGTGTTTGTTGTTTTGTTTCTGTATAACATAATCAAATATAATCAAACATCCCTAGTATGGTATTATTGTCGATTGGGTTGCAATAATACATAAAGACTAGCATGTGTTGAGATTAATATAAGATAGTCCACATATGGGTACAAGTTAAAGAACTTTTGTACTAGACCGACCCATCATAACAATGCTACATGGGTCATTATATGAGTGTCATAAGTGATTCTAATCATGATCATGGTATATGTAGTCCTTTGACCTAAGGCCATTGATGAATACTCATAAGTGTATAGATGTGAGAACCCTAATTTTATCAAGTAATTAATTTATTTTATTTACATAATCTTTGATAAGATTACACTTACAAGCTAGGTTTAAGCCAATTTAATGAGTCAAATAGTCATTGGAGTTCATAGGATTAAAAATCTATGGTAAATTGACCACAGGGGAATCTAGTGCCATTTTGGTAATTTGGCATGTCAAAGGTCAAAATGTGACAAATGGAGATATAATTGAGCTTCTAGAGGTGAAATGAACATCTTGACGAAATTTGAACTCACTTTGACCAAAGATTGGCTTTTTCTTACTAAGGAGGCAAGGAAGGGCAAATGGTAATTTTTAAGTAAAATATGGTCAAAAAGGGTCTGGGAAGGTGAGAAATGGTATTTGAAACAATTTTTTGAAATTTGGTGAAGTTTGAAGTTAAATTGACCAAGTTGACACTTTTCTTATAAGTGAAGCTAAAATGGGCATTTTGGTAATTTTGTTTAGCCAAGCTCGGTCAAACTTGAGTCAAACATGGTAAAACAGAGTCAACCTTGGTCAAGGGTATGAAAAAACATGGTCGAAAGTGGAGGAAGGAGAATCTAAGAATTTAAGTGCAAATGGAGACATATTTGAGCATTTTATGGAGGTAACTTCCTTTTAACCAAAGGTTATAAGGCCTAAAAGACACTTTCACCCCAAACACCTCTTGGAAACTTTAGGGAAAGAGGCAACCTGGTTTTGAGGTAGGAAATAAGCTTCCAAAAATGTGGAAGAGCGCCCATTTCCCTTGGTTAAAAAGGCTAAACCACTACTAACGATGTAAAGGCCTTAATCCTTTACCATTTTAACCCTTTCACCCATTTTCTATCCTTATTCACCCCCAAACACACCAACTCACTTTCTTATCTTCCTCTACCATTTAGCACATCCTAAAACCTCTAAAACACAGAAACTCACAAAAAGAATTGATAGCCCAGCTCACTTTCTTATCTTCCTCTACCATGTAGCGCATCCTAAAACCTCAAAAACACAGAAACTCACAAAAAGAATTGATAGCCCAGCTCACTTTCTTATCTTCCTCTACCATTTAGCGCATCCTAAAACCTCAAAAACACAGAAACTCACAAAAAGAATTGATAGCCGAAGAGCTATGGCCCTCAAAGATCCCCTAATAAGCTATCCGAAAACAACCCTCGGTAAGAACTTAGCCTCGACCTCGGGGCACACCATCGACACCACCCTCGGAAAGGTGACACGACCAACTTCAGGAAAGGGTGTTGTTCACCACCTTCGGATTTACCAACCTCAGAAAAAGGGATCTACCATCACTAACAGTGGAAAACACCTTCCGAAGGTGACCCACTCCACCGAAAGGCCTTCCTCACTAGCCTTTAGAGAAAATCTCCTCCCGAAGGGTTTTCGTACCTCGAAAAGGTCTTACGCTGATACGAAAAAAATGATTAAGGAGCCTATGATAAAGAGACTTCGCACATGCCCCTGCCCTCTGGCCAGAATGGCCTATGGCCAACTAGTGACTCCTACCTCTAAAGGTATAGATCAGATCTGACCGAACACGTGTCATGATCTGGGTCGAGTGTGACAAACAGCCTTCTCCCTCTACCCTCCTATAAATACTTGGGAGGGACCTTGGCAAGAACATAGAGAACATTCTTTACTCTATACTCTCTGCTCTTTTCCACAACTCTTAGATACTAACTTAGGCGTTGGAGGCTCCTTACCTAGAAAAACACTCCGGGGAGTCTCTAACCCTTGTTTTTCTAAGTGTCTCAGATACTTTCCCACCGAAACTCCTCTCTACGGGCCAATATGTCATTCAACGATGATGCCAATGGCCATTGTTTGGTGTCGTCTGCGGGAACTCATTCTCAGGCTGCCGTTGTTAAGACCCAGCGTTCTAAGGACAAGGGACTCCTGAAGTCCCAGTCTGCGCTGGAAGCTCTAATAGCGACTGAACAGCTTGCGGTAGAAACTTCATTGCTAGAGGATGAACGTCCTTTGACAATTACGATGAGCTTTCTGCAAGATTTTTAGTGCTCTGTTATGGCTAAAATGACTCAACAGCTCAACCAAAGGTGGTCACAACAACCTCCTAAGGGAAGGGCACTTTCTTCTAGCGCCCGGTAAGAGAGAAGCCCAAGGTTACCTCATCGGAGCTCTAAAAGTAGGGGTTCTCACGATGAGTCATCAATAGAGAATGTACCCTCTAAAGGACGGCACACTAGCCGGTGAAGTCCATCCCCGTATGGGAAGTCCCAATCCCCCCGCCGACGAAGTTACTTTAAAAAAAAAAGACGTTGCTCTTCGTTGTCGGTAACTACCAGGAAATCGGGAGAAGACAGTATTACCACCCTCATGGAAAAGATCCTAGAGAGGTTGGAAAAGGTGGAAAAATAGATTTCTCGGAAACCTGTCTGGTCAAGGTTGTCGAAGTCCTTCACCGGAGAAGAGTCACCCTTCATTCGTGCAGTAGTAGAGGCACCTATGCCAAGTGACTTTCAAGTACCACTCTTGGAAACATATGATTGGTGCAGCAACCCCCAAGCTCACCTAATGAAGTATAGGCACAGCATGATGTTGCATGGCACTGATGATGCCACCCTTTGCAAGTGCTTCGAAGTCACCTTTTTAGGGCTGGCAACTACATGGTATAACTCCCTAGCTCCCGGAACCATAATGGGTTTCTAGGAGTTATCCGCCACATTCACCAAGCAATTAATCGGAAGTAGACCAATGGCGAAGACACCATTTCAAATGTTTCACACAGCTCAAAAGAATGGAGAGAGCATTTGCGACTATGTCGAAAGGTTCAACCGAGAAGCCTTGAGTGTCCCTGATTTCTGCCCCGAAACCTGCATCCTTGCCATGATCAGGGGACTTCGGAGAGATTCACAACTCTTCTACGAGTTCTCCAAGGATCCCCCTGACAGCCTCGGAGAATTCTACCAAAGGGCAGAACAGCACATGACTGCCGAAGAATTGAGGATGGGACGGCCGAATTTGATCACAATCATTTTGAAGGTCAAAGTCACCAACCTCGGTACCCAACTGAGGGAGGGGGTAGACCTTAAAAACCAAAGGGGAAGAAGCTGATGTCTTTCACGCCCTTGAACACTATAAGGATGAACATACTCATGGCCATGGAAAGACAAGGAACCGCTATCCAGCGTTCGAAGGCCATGACCTCGGAAAACTAAAAGAAGATGAAAAAGTTCTGTTAATTCCATCGGGACCACAAGCACGATACCGAGGATTATTTCTAGCTGAGAAAGTACATTGAATCTTTAATCAAGCAGGCGCAACTTAGGCGCTACCTACATATGTCATCGCCCAAAAGTAGAAGGGAAGAACAAAGGAAAGCAGAAGATGAAGACTATGACTCTGAAAGATGTTGCAACCGAAGTCCCAGAAAGCATTAACCGCCCCTAGTGGGAGTGATCCAAACAATCACCACTAGGATACCCTCGGTCGAGAGGAAAAGGAAAGTCCAAGAAATATTGATGATGGAGTTCGGAAACCCAGCGAACAAGCTTGTTTGGAAAGATGGGTCCACCGTGAAGTTCCTTCATGATAACCCCCTCCTAATCATGGCAAGGATAGGGAGTTGGGATGTCAAAATAGTGCTCATCGATGATGGCTCCAACGCCGACATTCTGTTTTTCCACCTGTTGCCAAACTTGGGCATCTCCAAGGGTGATCTCAAACCCGTTACCTCCCCCACCTTCAGCGTAGGTCCATCCGAACTCACTGTACTTGGGTGGATCGATCTACCTTTGATGCTAAGGGGAACTTCGGTTTAGAATGAGAAAAAGCTCTTTGGATCCACAATGATGAGGTTCATTGTCATAGATGTTCCTTCTTCGTACAATGCCATCCTCGAAAGGCAGACACAAGGAATCTTCAAGTGCGTCTAGATGTGAAGTACCTAATGATCACCTTCGGCACAAAGGATGGGGACGTGGAAATATTCATTGATCAAACCGAAGTAAGGAAAGTTTTCGTGAAGGCAAAGACAGAGCTCAGCAAAAGTTCACACACATAGTTCGGAAGAAAAGAGCATGGCTGGTGAAGAGGCAATAGGAGGAGAAAAAAATGACTCTGAAAAAATAGAAACCAAGGATGTAGAGCTGGTCCCGGGCCAAAGTACCTGAGTGGGAAAAAAACTGGCCAAAGGTGACAAGGAAAAGCTTGTATCCCTTCTATTAATGAACAATGATCTGTTTGCTTACTCTTCAAATGATATGCCTGGGGTGGATCCAAGCATAATCCAACATTGTCTTAAAGCGCGTCCAGAGGTGAAGCCTATTCGGCAGAAAAAACATAGCCTCTTGGTGCATAAGAACAACTTTGTCAAAACTGAAGTCCAACAGTTAACAGAGGCAGGCATAATAAAGGAAGTCAAGTACCCCGAATGGCTAAGCAACGTAGTTGTTGCGACAAAGAAGGGGAGCCATAAACTCCGAATGTGTATCGACTTCCGAAACATAAACGACACCTACCCAAATGATGTCTACCCTCTGCCACCAATAAACCAATTGGTGGACTCCACTGCTGAATATGGTCTACTTAGCTTCCTCGATGCCTTTAGTGGATATCACCAAATTCGGATGAATCCCAAAGACGAGGAAAAAACCACCTTCATAACCGAGGTCAGTATCTACTGCTACGTGAGAATGACCTTCGGGGTTAAAAAAGCAAGAGCAATGTACCAAAGGATGATGAATAAGGTATTCAGCTCCCAAATTGAGAGAAATATGGAAGTATATGTCGATGATATAATTGTCAATAGCAAACAGCCTGGCAGTCATATCATAGACTTGGAAGAGACATTCCACCAACTCCGGAAATTCGGGATCCGTCTTAACCCAAGAAATGTGTGTTCGGGGTAACGGCTGGCAAATTCCTCGGGTTCATGGTATCCGACAGAGGTATCGATGCCAACAAAAAAAAGGTTAAGGCCCTACTAGGATTCCGAACTCCCACAATGACCAAGGATGTGCAAAGGCTTACCAGGAGAATCACGGCCCTTAGCAGATTCATCTCTAGATATGGGGACCGGTGTTGACCATTCTTTAAAGTGCTTACCAGAGCAGCAAAAATAAAGGCAGCTTCAGTCCCGAGGAACACCCTTGGAATGAAGATTGTCGGAAGGCTTGGGAGCAGCTTAATGGCTACCTAACCCATCTGCCGACACTTCGGCAGCCGCGGGAAGGAGAACCCCTCATACTTTGCCTCACCGTCACCGAAAAGGCAGTAAGTTCGGTGCTTGTAAAGGAAAAGGGAAGAAACCAATGGCCAGTATACTATGTGAGTAATCCCTACATGGTGCCGAAGTTAGGTTCCCTCTTCTACAAAAGGCCATCTATGCCTTAGTACTGGCAAGTAGAAGGCTGCGACCTTACTTCGAAGGGCACCCTATAATTATCCGAAGTAACCTACCTCTTCGGGATGTCAGGAAGAAGGTAGACCATTCAGGGAGATTGACAAAGTGGTGCATCAAACTCAGTGAATACGACATCACCTATGAGCCAAGAAAGGCAATAAAAGCCCAAGTGCTGGCAAACTTTATCGCCGAGGTACCTAAAACCGAAGGAAGTCTAGAAAACCTCGACAATGATGAGCCTAAGTGGACGTTATTCATTGATGGTGCCTTAGGATCCAAACACCAGGGAGTCAGAGTAATCCTCTACGGACCTGAAGGTATGGAAGCTATGAAGGCCATCAAATTCGGATTCAATGTCATCAACAATGTGGCCGAATATGAAGCCCTTATAGCAGGCTTGCATCTGGAAAAAAAGAGTAGCTGTGAGGAATCTGAAGGCCCATAGTGATTCTCAACAAGTGGTCCAACAGATCGTGAGGGACTACAGGGCAAAGGGCCTAAACTTGGCTAAGTACCATGATCTCGTGAAAAAGCTCATCTAGGAGTTTGACATGATACATATAGAAAATGTACCACAGTGAGATAATATGGAGGCAGATACTCTGGCCAAATCGAAGGAGACTACCGAAGTGCTGTATCAACCAAGCATAGCGCTAATGTGTATAACGACCTCGGACAAGGGGTGGAAATATCCTATAAAGAAATGCCTAATAACTTTGGACCTTCTTGAAGATCCTCTTAAAGCAGCAAAAGTGCAAAAGTGCTCAGGAAGATACTTCTTGATGGGAGAAGAGTTGTACCGGCAAGGGTATGCAAGTCTGTTATAGAGGTGTGTCAACAAAGAGGATGTGGAGATGGTCCTCAAAGAAGTCCATGAGGGGGCCTGTGGTTCTCACATAGGAACTTATGCCGTTACCGGGGTACTACTCCACCAAGGATATTTCTGGCCTACTTTGAGGAAGGATGCAAGGCAGTTTGTCCAAAAATGCGGCAAATGCCAGAGGCACGCTCCCATCCAGATACTACCCTCAGAAGTGATAACTTCGGCAAACTATCCTTGCCCCTTCGCAGTCTAGGGCATTGACCTCATTTGGGCCTCTCCCAAGGACTCCAGGGGGAGTGAAGTTCTATGTAGTCGCAGTAGACTATTTTAGCAAATGGATCATGGCAGAGCCTTTAGCAGTAATATCGACAAAGGACATACAAAGATTTTTCTGGAAGAACATCATATGTAGATTCGGTGTACCAAGGGTGATAATAGCTGATAATGGTTCCCAGTTCACTGATAAAGGTTTCCAGGAATTCGCAACCAACCTCGGAATAAAATTACACTTCGCCCCGGTTGCCCATCCTTAAAGCAATGGACAAGTTGAAGTGTCCAACAGAACCATAAAAGATGGTCATAAAAAGAAGTTGAAGGAAGCAAAAAGAAAATGGCCAGGAGAACTTTTGAGTGTGCTCTAGAGCTATCGAACAACTCCCAAAAGGGCCACGGGTGAAATACCCTTCTCACTCATCTTTGGCACGGAGGCCATTATCCCTATTGAGGTCGTATAACCATCGGTGAGGGTACAGGTGTTCGATGAAGAAGGGAACAACCTTGATTTGAGAACCAGGTTGGATCTAATTGACGAGCATAGAAAGATGGCCGAGCTCAAAAGAAAAGCTTTTCAGCAAAGAGTAGCCGTTGCTTCAAACTTGCATGTCAAGCATAAAGGTATCAAGAAAGGGGACCTTATTCTCCGAAAGCCTGAATTCGAAGCTCGAAGACCATCTCATGGAGCACTTCGGGAAAATTGGGACAAACCTTATTTGGTCCTCGAGGATGTTTGGCTAAGAGTCTACAAGCTCGGTGATACTGAAGGTATACAATTAAAAAATACATGGCATTTAGACTCTTTGAAAAAATTCTACACTTAGAAAAATTTTCAGGAGAGAAATGTGTGCAAAAGACCCCGAAGGTAGTGAACCAAATTTGGTTGGTCCCAAAGGTGTACAAGAAATATTGTCCAATTTTTGTCAAAGGTAGTCAACCGAATATGGTTTGTGCCGAAGGAGGCAAACCAAACATGGTTGTTTCCAAAGATGGTCATTGCCAATGGAGGAAAAGTGAACATGGTTGTTTCCAAATATGCATGAGTGAAATTGTGCAATTTTTACTGAAGGTGAGTGACTGAAGAAGGTTGATGCTGAAGGAAGAGAAGCCGAATGTGGTTTACCACACACGGTTGGTCGAAAAAATACTAGAACATTTTTTGGAGGCCAAGTTTTCTGAAGGAGTTTGAAGGAAGATGGTTGTGAAACCTTTAAAAGAGACTGAAGTTCTAAGTCCTTAAAGGACAACAGAACTTATCTCCGAAGATGGTTAGACACCGAATGTCGAAACTCTTCCAAAGTTGGTTAAAAGCCGAATGTTGAAACTTATCTGAAGTCATACCAATCGTGGACTTAGCCAAACTTTTAGGCAAAAAAAGTTTCAATAAAATTTCATTACAAAATTACAAGGAGTGGATTACAAAAAAAAAAAAAGAGATAAGGCGAAGAAGGAGGAGCCTATTGCTTGTCTTGCCCATCTTCGGGGACCCCAGCATCCTTGGTCTATTCGTCCTCAGCCTCATCATCTTTGTCCATGCTAACCTCGGCCACTGCAGGAAGAGGGATGGGAAGGTTGTGGAACTCTACCTTCGACCATTCCGAAGATGGTCCTTGGGGGATGTCCAGCACCCGGAGGAAGGAAAGGTCAATGTCGGGAAACTTGGACAGGACTTGGTGACGAGTAAGGCAAAAACCATCCTGATAAGAATACTTAGTTGCTTCGTCAGACTCGGCCTTCTCTACCTTCAAGTCCTCCAGCTCTTTTTTCAGGACCTCCACCTCCTTCTCCATCTTCTTCTTCTTCTTCTTCTTCTTCTTCTCCTTCTTCAACTAATCAACCTTGGCCAGAAGTTCGGCGTTGAACCACAGCGTCTACATGAGATCGGCAACGGCTTCCTCCATCTCCTTCTGGAAGGCCTCATTCACCGAAGTCAAAGCCACTACCCTCGAACCGAGGTCTGTCACCTTGGAAGGAAAGTCTTCCAAGAGCTCGTTCTAGCCCTTCAGCACTTCATCCTGAAGGTTGGCCAGGTCCTCCTTGGCAATTTTATTAAGCTCACCATACTTGACGACTGAGCTGGCAAAAAGTTCCTTGGCTTTCGTCAAGTTCTCCTTTGATCGAGTTTGAACCGAAGATTGTTTCATTGCCCAAGCTCAAAAAAATCCACTGTATGTCAATAGTTGCAAAAGGAAAGACTCCGAATAAGGGTCAAATGGAGGAAAAGCTCAAAAAAATTCTAAGTGCCAAAGGTTTTAAGGTTTACCTGGGCAGCATGTTCACTCATCCTCGTGGTGAGGACCTCCTTGTTCGGACTCTCTTCCATGATGGACTGGAAGGTGGCATTAGTCATAATGCTCTTCACCATCTGAGGGGCCATCTTTTGGCTATCCTCGAAGAACAAGTCCATGTCCTCCGTGAAAGTCCAGAAGGGCTCCCTCGGAACCTTGTCCCTTAGGATTTTCGTATCCCATTGGGCCCTCTTCCAAGCATGCTCAACCACCCACTAAGCCGGTGCTTGCTCTTCTAGAAAGTCATGTTGAAGTTCTATTAAAACGTTATCCCTTAGCCATTCATCTACAAGGTCTAAAATACCAAAAATGCCAAAACTCATAGATGAATGACTAAGGAACAAACTTGGGGGCAGTTCGTCGTCATCAATGTCGGTATCACTGATGTCGAGGACTTCAGTGGAGACCCCTTGACCCTTCTTCTTTCAGTGTTTCTCCAATTCTTCGACCGAAAGCTCCCCGACCGAAGTCCCCAAATGTCTCGACAATTGCATTAAGGCTTAGAGGGGTCGACACGCATAGGGGTTTGCTTGAGCACCTCCACTTCGCCTTCAGGTGGAGGCGGAAGGGAATCTTCATTGGCTTTATTTGACTTTGACGCCAAAGACGGTTCAGCTAGCCCTTTCTTCCTCTTTGGCGCTTCTTCTTCTGTTGTTCCTCCTTCTTGGCCTAACCGAGGAAGAGACTCTTCTAGAATCCTACAGATTTATCACCCATCTCTGTAAAAAGAAGAACATCAGTGTAAGGATTGAAGGGCATAAGTAACAAAAATTGGAAAGGGGCTTACTCTCTTTAAGTTCTGAGTAAGTTAGTTTGCCCTGAAGGAGCATGACCAACCACGCTTTCTTCCCATCAACCAAGGGCCTTGGCATGCCTTTGTACCTAACATGCTCCTTGATTACCCCAAGTTCCTGAAGGACCTTTTCGGTCAAGAAACTTCATTTGATAGGGAAAGGGTAGAGAGAACGCGGAGGGACCCCGGGATCCCAATTCACTACTGCCTCAATATGGCTGTCAAACTCTTCAAACTGGGACTCTAGCTCTAAGGTTAAGAGCTTCCTCAGGTCAACTACATCAGTATCAACAGTCACCAAAGCCCATTTGGTCGGCATGTCCTTCCACTGCTCATCCACCTTCAGAAAAAAGAACTTCTTCTGCCACCCTCGCCAACTATCCTTTGTTCCGAAGGTGAATGTATATTTCTTGCTCCTAGATCCTCGAGGGAGCAAGAAGTAGAACCCGCTTGTCGGAATGAGGTGGAGTTTGTAGTATTGCATGAAAAAAATAAAGTGGGGCTCTATGCCAAAGACCCCACACATGCAAAGAAAAGCATTAAAGTAGGAGTAGGAGTTCGGGGGAAGTTGGTTAATGGCTAAGCCATGGAATTGGAAAAAGTCACAAACCATCTTTGGATGGGGTACCGAAATCCCGCCTTTAGCTGAGCCTTGAAGACCGTAACCTCATCCGAATCAGGAGAATAACTATGCATACCTAGATTAGGTAGCCTGGTGACGGCATAGGAAGGGATAAAAAATTTAGCCGACCACTTCTTCACTTTTTCTGAAGTGGCACAGCTCGGACGAGAGTTAAGTAGGAGCCAACTCTTAGGAATAGGACGAGCTTCTATATGGTAAGAAGACATGTCCAGGGATGGAGGAATCTGACCTCAGAAAGCTAAAGAGAAAGGAATTGAAACAAAAAAAGAAAGAGAGGACTTCGGAAAGTGACACACCTAGTCCGGGACGAAGACAAGGACTTTGAAAATGACCACAACTCGCCAAAAATCGCTCCGCCGCTAGCATCACCGCCAAAGAAAGATGAAGGAGGAGAGGAAATCAGAAAACAAAAAGAATGAAAATTAAAAAGTGTGGAAAAGTCTGAAAGAAGAGAGGTTTATATAGACTGAAGGAGGCAGGCGAAGCGTCGCCATAATGACATTTCGTAGGTGAAAGGACGTAACCGATGTAATGGTGCGACTGTTCGCCAATCACCTAGTGACATGTGTCATCCTACGCGAGAAACAAAGGCACGCCTTCTGACATTAGCAGACCTATGTAAGCCTAGCCTAAAGTGACGCGACTACCTAATTAGAAGACGTGACTATTCATTAGCAGGCTACAGAAGATAAAACAATCAGAGGAGGAATATTTTCCCTGTCCGAGGATACAACTTCAGGAACATCGATAGCTCAATCAAAATCAAGGACTCTCATTTTATGCCAAAGAAACTGCTTCGGCCGAAAAAGGCATCTCGTACCGGACCAAAGAAGGTTACTTCGGTTAGAAGTTAGCTATGCCAACGATGACAGCTGTTACCTCCAGTAAAGATCTCCATGCCACCCTCTTAAAAGCTCAACGCCAAAGACACAGCTTCGGCTTTCTGAGGGAGGCATGTGATAGTTGAACGGCTATGGCCCTTAAAGATCCCCTGATCAGCTATCTAGAAACCACCCTCAGTAAGAACTTAGCCCCAACCTCGGGGCACACCATTGACACCACCCTCAGAAAGGTGACATGACTAACTTCGAGAAAAGGTGTCTTTCACCACCTTCAGATTTACCAACCTCAGAAAAGTGGATCTACCATCCCTGACGATGGAAAACACCTTCCGAAGGTGACCTACTCCACCGAAGGGCCTTTCCCATTAGCCCTTGGAGAAAATCTCCTCCTGAAGGGGTTTCGTACCCTGAAGAGGTCTTACGCTGATACGACAAAAATGGTTAATGAGCCTCTGACAGAGAGACCTCGCACACACCCCTGCCCTCTAGCCAGAACGGCCTACGGCCAGCTGGTGACACCTACCTCCGAAGGTATAGATCATGATCTGGGCCGGCTGTGACAAACGGCCTCCTCCCTCCACCCTCCTATAAATACTTAGGAGGGACCTTGGTAAGAATAGAGAGAACATTCTTTACTCTCTACTCTCTACTCACTACACTTTTTCCACCACTCTCAGATACTGACTTGGGCGTCGGAGGCTCCTCCCCTGAAAAAACACTCTGGGGAGTCTTTAACCCTTGTTTTTCTAAGTGTCTCAAATACTCTCCCACCGGAAGTCCTTTTTGTGGGCCAACATGTCATTCAATGAAGATGCCAGCGGGCATCAAGAATGAAGCAAAAATAAGAGAAAAAGAGCTCGTAAATGAGAAATCAAGGAAAAAGTGTGTTTGTTGTAAGGGAGGGTTTAGGAGTTTGGTTTCTTTCTTCTCGAACAGGTGGCCATGGTTTTAGGATGCTTACTTTGAGGTGAGAAACTTTATTTTACTAGACCTTGGTTTCCTCTTCTTTAAACAACAACCTGTTGCTCATAAAAACCCTTTGTTGTTAAGGTTAAGCTTGGTGAGAGGGAGGAGAACTATGGAGCTTCAAAAAGGAGTTTTCATTTGAGATTTTCTACCAAGGTGGAGAGGTCTTTTTGGCTTGTTCATGTGCAGTAAAAAAAGTTGCACCTAGGCTCAAAATGTGTTGATTGGTCAAGTGGTTATTTTACTATGTAGTTAAGCAACTCCAAGAAGACTAAGAAAGGACTCTTAGTGCTTGGAACTTGAGCTGGCAAGGTGATGCCCGGCAGCATCCTCTGTTACCACCTCAAAAAATGGGAGAATTACAAGTGTGTCATAATGGCTAAAAACCATTATATTGTGTAATTCTCACCATAGTGATTCT
>KK901682.1:14147-24738 GCA_000696445.1 Aquilaria agallochum
TGTTTTATGGACTAACCTATGGTATATGTTGCTGCCACATTTCATGTGTTTGTTGTTTGTGTTTGGCTGCTGCATTTGGTTGCTATATCTTGTATATATGCATTGTGGTTTTTGTGTTTTAGTGTCTTTGGATGCAGGTTTTAATGATCGTTACATTGCCTATTGAATCCAAGTGCTACCCTTACTAAGTTTCTCAATGAAACTTACTCCCCTCAATTCTGTCATTTCAGGTCCAGCGGAAAGATCACCTTCAAACTAACCTTTTTGGTTTGATTTTTGATCTGAGATTTCAGGTACATGAACTTCAATATGTCTAGTTTTGATCTGGAAATTTTGGTGATTTTAGGAGCACATTTGGTATTTTTAATGGTGGTACTTACTGTGTTGTGCAGCCGCTGTCCAGCATCCTGTTTTTGGAGTCTATTGTGTCTCAGGACCTTCTGTAACCTAGGGTGCGTATTTAGATGACTTAAGACCATATTTTAGTTCATGTATGCATGTACATGTAGTGTATGTAAAATGATACAAGTATGTGAATATTTGAGTAATGTTTTGGCTATGTAAGTGATGTGGTGCAAAGCTGCCTAAGTGTGAATGATGGGCTGCTTACTTGTAAATTCTGTTTTTCCCACATAAAGTTGTTAACAGAAATGGAATGTAATTCCTATGTGTAATGGACATATATGGGATATCCTTGGAGGGATTTCCCCTTGTTAATGAAGTGTTTGCATGGTTTGGAAAAATTGTATGGGCAAAATGGTCCAAAAGTTGCCAGAATTTCGACCATGTACCTAAAGTTTAATATCTCCCTGTGTAGAATGAATCTTGGTATGAAATTTTGACCACACCTAGATAACATCTAGAGGTTGAACCAAAATTTTTAATTTCTGGATTTGGATCCTTGTAGCCAAAGATATGATGTTGCAAAATTGGCTGAGTTACTGTTCATTTGGTCAGAATTTTGTAACCAACTTAAAGAATCCATAACTTGGTCCATGGCTGGGCTATTGGTGAAAAAGAAAATTCCTTGGGTTGCTGTAGGTCTCTACTTCATAATGGAGCAAAGAAAACAGTGGGGTATGAGGCTAGAATGATACATTTTTATTAGTGGAAGTTATAGGCGCAGTGGCTGATCACTAGAATTTAACAAGATTGCCTAATGTGTCGAAGCCAAAACTAAGACTTGTGCTAGTGTTTTCCTTCTTTGCTGCCATGGTGTGCATGAAATGTGAATATGTGTGTGATGGTTGGACCAATAGGCATGTATTTACATAGTGCCCAAGAGGGCCACTTGGGTATGCACACTAAGGGTAGTGTTCTGATGGCCTACAGAACATTACCAATCCTGGGAGTCTAAATGCACAGTTTTGGCACCATAACTGGACTACCCCGGAGTGGGTAACATCCTCATTGTATGACATGCTGGCCTGAAGGAGAGACTTCTAGTGTGAAGGTGTCTGCAAGACTTTGAAGAACAAGGGTTAGTGACTCCCCGTAATGTTTTTCTGGGGGAGGAACCTCCGACGCCCAAGTCAGTATTGGTGAGAGTAGGAGTAAAGAGCAGAAAGTAGGGAAAAAAGAGAGTCCCATGTGATGCCCTGCAGCATCTTCGTTGTGTGACATAGTAAGACCAGGAGGGACTTCCAGTGAGGGAGAACATCTGAAGTGGAGATTTACTAGGAGAATCTGCCTGAAACACTCAGAAAACAGGGGTTAGGAGGTCCTCGGAGTCTTTTTCCGGGGAGGAGGCTCTGACGCCCAAGTCAGTGTTTTGGACTTGGAGAGAAAGTATTGGGGGCCAAAGGTTCTTGCCTATTTTATGTTTTTTCTGGCAGAGGAGATCCCTCTCGCTAACGCCATTTCCTTAGAATATAAACGAAGGTGTGGTCCGTTCAGATTGTGATACGTGTTTGGTCAGATGTAATATGTACTTTTGGGCGTGGGGGCCTCTAGCCGCCTGTAGGCTCCTCGGGCCATGGGCTAGGGCAGGAATAGCCCTACATGACAAGATGTAGGTGGTGTCGGTGTGTCAGAGCGCATATGAGGGCAGCCTGTAGCATGTGAAGGCGACATGTCAGAGACTCCTTAATTACTTCTACCGTACTCCTGAGGTCTCTTCGGTTGAAGTCACCCTTCGGAACAAGGACCCTTTTCCCGAAGTTGTCTCAGTAGTTCAGGGGTTTCCTTAGCACTAAAGCTCCTTGTTCGGCAGGATTTTCTTCTGTCGAAGGTGGCTAGTCCTACTCCCCTGAAGCTAGCTTGGCCTGCTTTCCGAAGGCGGCGACGCGCTATTTTCCCGAGGTCGGTACTGTCATTCCCGGGGGTGCTGGTGGGCCACTGAGGTCGTATGCCTGAGGCGTCAGACTCCGTCTTTCCTAGGTTGGTACTAGTACTCCTTACGAGTGGCGCTCGATTTCCCGAGTGTGGTATCTAGCCGAAGTTCACAGGTTTAAGGGGCAATAGCACTTCGGCTATCAAATGCCCCCCCTCGGAAAACCGAAGTGGAGACTTCAGCTTGTAGTCCTTCTGGGGGCACCTTTCAGGACTCAGAGTGTCACGTTTGTGAAAAGGACACTTCATCGCCCAAAGGATACCTGTCCGGCCAGGTGTCACTGTCTGCCCTTTGGTGTTCTCGAGGTGCCCAATCTCTTCATTTTTTCTGCTGCAGGTCAGTGGATTGTCGTGTCTCGTAACTAGGCGTGTCAGTCTGGAGCGATGTGCCCGGGCTTTCGGGGCGTCAGAAAGCGTGTCCCTCGTTTCACATGTTGACTGACACGTGGCACGCAGTGAATGGGAGAGGCTGCATCTGTTATACTAGCCACGTCTTCTCGTATTTGACAGGCAATTTATGGCAGTGATTCGCCTTCTCGGAGCAATTATGACGTCGATTCAGCTACCCTTCCTCAGTCTATATAAACCTTCCTCCGTCATAATCCTCATTTTCTCTCTTTTTGCCTTTGTTTTGCTCTCGTCTGTTTTCGTGCTTTCCCCTCTCTTTTCACAGCGGCGCTAGCGGCGGAGCAATTTCCGGCAACCATTCACGACGGCGTCTTCAAATCCTGATTTCGGCAAAACTTTTGGTGGGTTTTGATTCTAGAGGTCTTTCGGTTTCTTCATTTTTTGTTTTCTCTAGCTTCCCGAAGTCATTTTTCTTCTTCCCGAAGTCCCTCGATTCTTTTTTCTGAAGTCACTTTTTTGCCAATCATGTCTTCACCTATCCCCTTATGTCTCTCAAACCCACCCCCAAGAGCTGGCAACCTCTTATGTGTCACCCTTGTTGCTCCACTCTGGCAAAACTAGAGAAGTGGACAACCAAATTCTTTCTTCCCTCCTATGCCATCACAAGGTTACCTCGTCTCAGTCTTTTTAGTTTTATGAACCACGATGACAAGGTTACCATTTTCGGAGCCCAACTGAAGGCCAGACTTCAGTTTCCTCCACTGAGGATGATTTGTGACTTTTGCCAATTTCATGGCATAGCTGTGAATCAGCTTCCTCCCAGCTTATACTGCTATTTTAACGCCTTTCTCTGCATGTGTGGGGTCTTCAAAATAGAACCCCACTTCATTCTGTTCATGCAGTACTACAAGCTCTATCTGGTCCTGAAGGGTGGCTTCTATTTCATGCTACCCCGGGGATCTGGGAGCAAGAAATACATGTTCCCCTTCGCCACTAAAGATAGTTGGCGAGGGTGGCAAAGGAAGTTCTTCTTCCTGAAAGTGGCGGAGGCTTGGTCACATGTTCCGACTAAGTGGGCTCAGGGAAAGCTGGAGACGGATGTTGTGGACCCCAAAAAGCTACTAACTCCCGAGTTGGCGGCGAGGTTTGTGGACTTCGACAGACGTATCCGTGCTGTCGCCAATTGGGATGCCGAGGACCCTCCACGTTCCCTCTACCCCTTCCCTATCATGTGGAGACTTATGACCGAGGAGGTCTTTCGGGAGCTAGGGGTAGTTAAAGAGCATAAGACGGACCTCGACATGCCAGCTCCTGCCACCGACGGGAAGGAGTCCTGGCTGGTGATGCTCATTTGGGAGGAGCTTACTTATGAAGCCTTTTTCGAAAGTAAGTTTCCTTCCAAAGATTTTAGCATAAGTATCCGTCTTGACTTACACTGATGTTTTCCTTCCTTTTTAGAGATGGGCGATGAGTCAGCTACCTATTACAAGTCCCTCTTTCTCGGCCAAGCCGAAAAGGGAGAACAGACAAAGAAGGGTGCCTCCAAGAGGCACAAGACATCTGGGAGTGGGCTGTCTTCAGCCAAGAAGGCAAAGAAGGATGCCCTTCCCCCACCATTAGAGGACGTTGAGGAGGTTGGTGGTGAGCCCGAGGTCGCATTCGTCCTGCCGACTGAGGTGGCCACCAGTGTGGTTTCTCGGAGTCCTGCCGTATCGATAGATCTTTTGGGTTCTTCGGCAGTAGACCCTTCTACTGAGGAGATCGAAGAGCGCTGAAGAAGCAAGGGCAAACATGTTCCTGCCGAGGTGGAGGAGGTTAAGGACTCGGACGATGACGTTGCTGAGGTTGCGCCAAGTTTGTCCCTTAGACACTTTTACTCTTAATCTTGTAGATATATGACTAAGGGACTTTGTCCTAATGAGACTTGTATTTTAGGTTTTCAGCAGAACTGGTGCCCTCATCCTGGATGGTGGACCACGCCCGAAGGCAAGCTCTTCGGGACACCTACATCCTGAAGGACAAGGTTCTGAGGGAGCCTTTCTAGTCTTTCACGGAGGACATGAACTTGTTCTTCGAAGACTGCCAGCAAATGGCTCCCCAAATGGCGAGGGGAGTACTCACCCAGGCTTCCTTCAAAGCGGTTGTCGAAGAGTGCGCCAACGAGGAGACCCTCGCCTCAAAAATTTTCGAGCATGTTGCCTAGGTACTTCTTTAGGCCCTTTTCATTTTTTCTCCCCATTTTTCTAAGTATTTGGCTTTCCTTATGCAGATTTGACTAAGTATCTTCTCCTTTTTTGCAGCTCCTGGGGTATAGTGGATACCTTCGGGCTTGGGCAGCAAAGGAATCTTCGGTCCGAGCTTGGGCCAAAGATTGTTTGGAGAAGGCCAAGGTCTTCTGCGCCAACTCTGTTGTAAAAAATGTAGAGTTGAGCCGTATAGCCAAGGAAGAGGTTGCCAAACTCCGGGAGGAATTCTTGAAGGGCCAATAAGAGCTTTTGAAGGATTTTTCCTAGAAGATGTCCAACCTCGGCGTGAAGGTAGTGAGTCTAACTTCGGCCAACGAGGCCTATCAAAAGGGAAAAGATGAAGACTTTGCTCTCCTGGTGAAGGTGCACGCTAATAAGGCTAAGCTTCAAGTCGAGGTCGAGGCTCTGAAAAAGGAGCCAAAGAAGAAGAAGAAGGTGAAGGCGCTGGAGAAGGAGGTTGCTGATCTTTAGAACGAAATAGAAGACTTGTCCCTCGAGAAAGACAAGGCCGTCCAGGCGACCAAGGTTGCCTTCCAGGACGGCTTCTGTCTGGCTCATCATCAAGTTCTGAAGAAATACCCAGATCTCGACCATTCCTTTCTAGCTGCCCTGGACATTCCTGATCGGCCTTGGTGGACTTGGTCAAAAATCGAGCTCCTCAAGCTGCCATTTGCCCCTCCTCCGGCACCAGAGGTGGTGGCTAAAGATGCAGGAGCTGGAGTATTCCATGACACCAGGATCCCTTAGATGTTCTAGGACCTTTGCCTTCTTCTTTTTCTTTGTAATTTTTCTTCTTGTAATCTTCTCCTTGTATTAAGGCCTTCTTCAACAAAATTTTTGCTTCCTTCAGAATTTGGTTAAGTCTTCACCACTTTTTATTTCCCAGTTATCCCGACCACTTTCGACAAGGGACTTCAGAAAATACGTTTTGCTTGCTTTGTTAGACTTTAAGAAAAATTTTAGCCTACTTGTGATGGACTTGCTTTTTGGGAGAATGACCCAATCAACTTCAGAAAGAATTCGTGACTTTCGCAAGCTCCTTACTTAAGCTTTGTTCAGCGAGAATTCTTTAATGGAAGAAAATTTCTGTACTTAGAAAATTTTTCTAACTTGTACAATTTCTTATCAAAATTCTAAGTATAGAATTTCTTCAAGGCGTCCGAGTGCCATGTATTTTTCAATTCTTCACCTTCGGCGTCGCCAAGCTTATAGACTCCATTTCGGACTTCGTCAAGGACCAAATAAGGCCCTTCCTAGTTTGCCCGAAGTACCCCATAGGAAGGCCTTTGGGGTTTGAATTCGAGCTTTCAGAGAACGAGGTCTCCTTTCCTTATTCCTTTTGGCCTAACACGCAAGTTTGCGGCTGCAGCCACTCTTTGCTGAAAGGCCTTCCTTCTGAGTTCAGCCACCTCTCTGTGTTCGTGAATCAGGTGGAGCTTAGTTCTCAATCTGAGTTTGTTCCCTCCTTCATCAAACACTTGTACTCTGACTAATGGCTGTACTACCTCGATAGGGATAACGGCCTCTGTGCCGAAGATAAGGGCAAAAGGTGTCTCACCCGTGGCCCTTCGGGGTGTTGTCCGATAACTCCATAGCACACTAGGAAGTTCTCCTGGCCACTTTCCCTTTGCTTCCCCCAACCTATTTTTCAGACCCTCTTCTATGGTTCTGTTGGATACCTCTACTTGTCCGTTGCTCTGGGGATGAGCTATCGGTGCGAAGTGCATTTTTATCCCGAGGTTGGAGATGAATTCTTGGAATCCTTTGTCTGTAAATTGGGAACCATTATCAGCCACTATGACCCTCGGTACGCCAAATCTACATATGATGTTCTTCCAGATGAATTTTTGTATATCCTTTGCCGAAATGGTTGCTAGGGGTTCCGCCTCGACCCATTTAGTGAAGTAATCCACTGCCATTACGTAGAACTTCACTCCTCCAGGTGCCGTTGGCAGTGGCCTGATGAGGTCTATGCCCCAAACTGCAAAGGGACAGGGTTAGTCTACCGAGGTTATTAATTCCAAGGGCAGCCTTTGGACGCTGGCGTGTCTTTGGCAATTGTCACATTTTTGGACAAACTGCCTCATGTCCTTTCTTAGGGTGGGCCAGAAGTACCCTTGGCGGAGTATTACTCCCACCAAGGCGTCAGTTCCGATGTGGGAACCACAAGCCCCCTTATGGACTTCTTCGAGAACTATCCTAGCGTCCTCTTCGCTGACACACCTTTGTAGCGAGCTCGCATACCCCTGCCGATATAACTCTTCCCCAGCTAGGAAGTATCGCCCGGAACATCTTCGGACTTTTGCCGCTTTGTGGGGGTCATCGGGAAGCTCTGCGGTTGTAAGATACCTCTTTATAGGATTTTTCCACCCTTTTTCCAAGGTTGCCATGCTCAGTGTCTCTATGCTCGGGTGGCTCAACACTTCAGTGAACCTTTTTGATTTGGCCAAGCTGTCCACTTCGGTATTGTCTCGGCGAGGTACATTTTCCATATGTACTGCGTCGAACTCCTGGATGAGCTTTGATATGAACTCGTGATATTTTGCCAAAGTCGGATCCTTCGCGCTATAGTCCCCTGCCATTTGCCGCACCACTAGCTGGGAATCGTTGTTGTCTTTTCGGTTTCTTACACTAATCTTTCTAGCCAGGCGTAACCCTGCTATGAGAGCTTCATACTCTACCATATTGTTGGTGACGTTAAACCCAAATTTGATGGCTTTCATGACTTCCAAACCTTCGGGACCGTGAATAATTACCCCAGCTCCCTGGTGTTCGGAGCCAAAGGCACCATCTATAAACAGAGTCCATTCTAGCTCACTTTTACCAAGGTCCGATTGATCACCTTTGACAACGGGTACTTCAGCAATGAAGTTCGCTAGAGCTTGGGCTTTTATTGTTTTCCTTGGCTTATAAGTGATATCATACTCACCGAGCTCTATGCACCACTTGGAAAGACTTCCCGAATGGTCTACTCTCTTCATGACATCCTAAAGAGGTAGGTTACTTCGGATAATAATGGGGTGAGCTTGAAAGTATGGACGCAATCTTTTGCGTGCCAGCACCAGGGCATAGATAGCTTTTTATAGCAGGGGATACCTGACTCCGGCGCTGTGCAGGGACTTGCTCACATAGTATACTGGCCATTGTTCTGCCCCCTCTTCCTTCACGAGAACCAAACTCAGTGCTTTTTACGTACCGGCGAGGTATAGTACAAGGGGTTCCCTTTCTCGTGGTCGCCGAAGAGTGGGTAAACGAGCTAGATAGACTTTGAGCTCTTCCCAGGCCTTTGGGCAATCCTCGTTCCAAGGATGGTCATCATTTCTGAGGTCACCACCATTTTTTTCTACCTTGGTGAGGACCTTAAAGAATGCTCGGCAGCAGTCCCCATACCTGGAAATGAATCTGCTAAGGGACGTTATTCTCCCAGTGAGCCTTTGCACATCCTTTGTTGTAACAGGAGTTCGGAATTCAAATAGTGCATTGACTTTTTTCGGGTTGGCATCAATGCCTCTTTTCGATACCATAAATCTGAGGAACTTGCCTGAGCTTATGCCGAAGATGCATTTTTCGGGACTGAGGCAAATTCCGAAGGCTCTAAGTTGGTGGAAAGTTTCCTCCAAATATGCAATATGACTGCCAGGCAATTTGCTTTTAACTATCATGTCATCAACATAGACTTCCATGTTCCTCCCTATTTGGTCATTGAAGACCTTGTTCATTAGCCTCTGGTAGATGGCTCTTGCATTTTTATGCCCGAAGGGCATTCTGACATAGCAATATGTGCCGACTTTGGTGAGGAAGGCGGTTTTTTCCTCATCTTCGGGGTCCATCCTGATTTGATGATACCAATTGAAGGCATCGAGGAAGCTAAGGAGTCCATATTCCGCGGTCGAGTCTACCAACTGATCTATTGGCAGGAGAGGATACGAATCCTTAGGGCAAGCATCATTTACGTTTCGGAAGTTTATGCACATTCGGAGCTTGTCGCTCCTTTCTTTTGTGGCGATAACCACATTGCTTAGCCATTCGGGGTACTTGACCTCCCTGATTACGCCGGCATCTATCAAGTGCTGGACATCAATTTTTACAAAGTTGTTCTTGTGTGGTGAGAGGCTTCGCTTTTTTTGGCGGACAGGCTTTGCCTCTAGGCTCACTTTAAGGCTATGCTGTATTATGCGAGGGTCTACCCCAGGCATCTCTTTCGGTGAGTAGGCAAACATATCTTTATTCATTAGCAGGAAAGATACAAGTTTTTCGTTGTCACCTTTGGCCAATTTTTTCCCTGTTCGGGTATTCCGGCTTGTCTCTATGTCTTTCCTTTCTATTTTCTTAGAATCTTCTGTTCCTTCCCCTTTTGACTCTTCTGTGAATATGACCTTCGTTTCTGTAGTCTGTGCACAGTTTATCACCGGGGCTTTCCTCGCCTTGACAAACACCTTCCTCACCTCCCCTTGGTCGATGAAAAGCTCAGCATCTCCATCCTTCTTGGTGAAGGTGACAGTTAGGTACTTTACATTCGGGCAGATGTGGAGGTTCCCTTGCGTTTGCCTCCGAAGAATGGCGTTATATGATGAAGGGACATCTATGATGATGAACCTTGTCATTACAAAGGCAAATAGCTCGTCTTTTTTGTTTATTGAAGTTCCCTTTAGCATCAGGGAAAGATCAATCCAGCCGAGGACGGGGAGTTCGGACAGTCCCACTCCAAAAGTAGGAGAAGTGACGAATTTGAGGTCACTCCTTGATATACCCAAACTCGGTAGTAGGTGTGAGAATAAGACGTCGGCGTTTGAACCATCATCAAGCAGTACTCTCTTGACGTCCCAGCTTCCTATCCTTGCCATAACGAGTAGTGGATCATCATGAGGAAATATGATGGTGGACCCATCTTTCCGAACAAGCTTTTTTTATGGGTTCCCATATTCCATCACCGAAATCTCCCTGGCTTTTCTTTTCTTTTCTGCCGATAGCAGTCCTATTGTGATCATTTGCATCACTCCTGCTGGGGGTAACGGACGCCTTTTTGGACTTCGATTCCAGCGCCTGTCAGAGTCATACTCCTCGTCATCTCCTTTCCCCTCCTTTTCTCTTCTTCCCTTTGGGGTAGGCATCCATAGGTAACGTCGGAGTTGACCTTGCTTTATTAAGGATTCTATGTATTTCCTTGGTTGGAAGCAGTCCTCGGTATAGTGCCCGTGGTCCCGATGGAATTGGCAGAATTTATTCATGTTCTTTTTGGTGTCCGAGGTCATGGCCTTTGGTCGTTGGATCTGAGTTCCTTGCCTTTCCATCGCCCTAAGGATGTTCGTCCTTGTGGTGTTCAGGGGAGTGAAAGCCAATGGCTTCCTTCCCTTAAGCTTCCGAGGTCGTCCCCCTGATTCGGTTGGGTAGCCAGTTTGCTGGCCTGAAGTCTGGAACACTTAAGGCTTCCCGGTTGAACCTTTCGACATAGTCGCGAATGGTTTCTCCATTTTTCTGCGCTATGTCAAACATTTGGACTGGCATCTTTGTCGTTGGCCGGCTTCCTATGAATTGCTACGTGAAGGCAATAGACAACTCTTGGAATTCCAAGATGGTTCCAGAAGCCAGGGAGTTGTACCATGCCGTTGCTGGTCCAGCAAGGGTGACCTCAAAACATTTGCACAAGGTGGCGTCATCAGCACCGT
>KK901682.1:37238-49270 GCA_000696445.1 Aquilaria agallochum
TTTTGATGATGCAATCAAAGAGTTTGGTTTTATCAAAAATGAAGATGAACCTTGTGTCTACAAGAAGGTTAATGGGAGCACTATTGTCTTCTCGATGTTGTATGTAGACAACATACTACTCATCGGGAATGACATTCCTGAGCTACAATCTGTGAAGACTTGGCTAGGGAAATGTTTCTCTATGAAGGACTTGGGTGAAGCAGCCTATGTGTTAGGCATCAGGATCTATAGAGATAGATCTAGAAAGCTTCTTGGCCTAAGTCAAAGTACAAACATTGACAAGGTGCTAAAGAGGTTTAGCATGCAAGATTCCAAGAAAGGATACTTGCCCATGTCACATGGTATAACTCTTTCTAGATCCCAGTGTCCGAGTACACCAGAGCAGAGAGAGTGCATAAGTAAGATTCTATATGCCTCAACAATTGGATCTATCATGTATGCCATGATATGTACTCGTCCCGATGTCTCATATGCCTTGAGCATGACAAGTAGGTACCAATCGAACCCTGGTGAGAGTCACTGGATAGTTGTTAAGAACATCCTTAAGTACTTATGAAGGACTAAGGATGCATTCTTGGTTTTTGGAGGTGAAGATGAGCTCATTGTAAGGGGTTACGCTGATGCAAGCTTCCAATCCGATAAGGATGATTTTAGCTCGCAATCTAGTTATGTGTTTTGTATTGGTGGTGGTGCTGTGAGCTGGAAGAGTTCAAAGCAAGAGACAGTAGCTGACTTTACATCAGAATCTGAGTACATTGCCACCTTTGATGCTGCGAAGGAGGCAGTTTGGATCAAGAAGTTCATCACTGAACTTGGAGTGGTTCCAAGCATTNGATATCTTCGGGCCCCTTGATAGAGTGAGACTTAGAAAATGCATGGCCATGCTCGGATGAGTTGATATACGATATCAATGTCATCAGTTTAAGTTGGTCTACTCGGTAATCAAGAAACCAAAGATTGGGCTATACGAGAGTGACACATTCCATGTCTCGTGCTTAGTCTTGATATCTTGGACAAAGGACAATAGCATATATCGGTGATGATCATAAAGGTTTAGTCGAATCATCGACAATCTTGTCACTTGGGTAGCAATGATGTGTTGCTAGACACCGCTCATTGCTTATGATCATAAATGTGATTTATGATCATTGCCAATGTGGTAAGAGCCTATTGGGTCACACACATAGAGCTATTTGGATCATTAGAGTGGATGGGCTAATAATTTGGGTTTTGGTTTCACAATAATTTCGTATTAATAATGGGCCCAATTGTTGAGCCATTATTAAGCCCGAAGTTAAAGCCTAATTGGATTAGGGCTTTGAAACCCATTAGGCCTGGAAGTTGAGTCTCACTATAAATACAACTTTTAGTGAGAAATTCACAAGTCTCCTTGCCCAGCCTCCCAAAAGGACAACCACACTCTTCCCTTGCAATTCCTTGGAGGATGCAAGCTAGCACTATGAGCGCAAGAGAAACGCATCTGCTGGGACACAGTGGAAGCGTGGTGATCCCGAGAGGCTCGTGTGGATGCCATAGAGAGCTTGAACACGGCAATTGTTTAGGTTTTTTGATTCGACTCTATAGTTGAGTGAGAGATCTCAACCAAAAATTTGAACACCCAGTTTACCCCATTTCACTTGGATCCTTGAGGGTTTTAGTTAACTTCCACTGCGTTGTTTGGCTTCCGAAACCCAATAGTTACCATCTTTAAAGCGCAGTTGAATACGGGTCTTTGGTATCCTCCACTGAAGATGGTTTGCGACTTCTGCCAATTTCATGGCATAGCTGTCAACCAACTTACTCCAAACTCGTACTCTTATTTTAACGCCTTTCTTTGCATGTGTGGGGTCTTCAATATAGAGCCCCACTTCATCTTTTTCACACAATATTACAAACTCCATCCCATCTCGAAGGGTGGATTCTACTTCTTACTCCCTCAGGGATCTGGGAGCAAGAAGTTTACTTTCACTTTTGGCGCCAAGGATAGCTAGCAAGGTTGGCAGAAAAGGTATTTCTCCTAAACGGTGGATGAGCAGTGGAAGGACATTCCCGTGAAATTGGCTTCAGCAACCTTGGCCATTGATGTAGCAAACCCGGGGAAGCTACTAACCTTGGAATTGGAGGCTCAGTTTGAAGAACTCGATAGCCGTATTCAAGGCATTGCTAATTGGGATCCCGAAGTTCCTCCGTACTCTCTTTATCCTTTTCCTATTAGATGGAGCTTTATAAACGAAGAAGTACTTTAGGAGCTTAGGGTTGTTAATTGGCACATCACTGACTTGAACATGCCAAAACCGATAGTGGACGGAAAGAAGTCCTGGTTGGTTATGCTCCTTCGGCGTGAACTTACATATTCGGCACTTATAGAGAGTAAGCTCATTTCCAATTTGTTGCTTATGACTTTCCATACTTACACTGATGTTTTTCTTTTTGCAGAAATAGGCAAGAAGTTTGCTGCTTTCTACAAAAGTCTTTTCCTCGGTCAAGCCGAGAAGGGTGAGCAATAGAAGAAAAGGCACCGAAGAGGAAGAAAGTGACCGATGGTTCATCTTCAGCTCTGAGGTTGAAGAAAAGTAAGGAGGACTCTCTTCCTCGTCTGCTTAAGGATCAGACCATGGTGCCTGATCAAACGCCTATTCGCCCTGACCCACCTTCGGCACTAGAAATCCATTCTACCCCCTAAGTCCTGATGCTGTTGTCGAGGCACTGGGGACCTCGGTGGGAAAGATGTCTATCGAAGAGGCTCATGAGCGATAAAGAAGGAAGGGCAAGGACATCCCCACCGAGGTGCTGGACGTCAGTGAGTCTGATAGAGAGGGCCCCAAACTTGAACCAGGTTTGTCCCTCAACCATTTGTCTATAGGTTGAGGATTTTTTGGTATTTTAGACCTTGTAGATGAATGGCTGAGGGATAACATTATAACTGAACTTTGACGTGATTTTGTAGATGAGCAACCCCAAGCTCCGTGGATGGTTGAGCATGTTCAGAAGAGGGCCTTTTGGGACTCAAAAATCTTGAAGGACAAGGTCCTGAGGGAGCCCTTCTAGACCTTCATGGAGGACATGGACTTGTTCTCCGAGGATAGTCAGAAGATGGCCCCTCAGATAGCGAGGGGCATCATCACCAATGCCTTGTTCCAAACTCTGATGGGAGAGTGCCCAAATGAGGAGGTCCTCACTGCAAGGATGACCGAGCATGTTGCCCAGGTAAACCTTAGCCCTTTAGGACCTAGAAAAAAAATCTTGAGCTTCTGTTGCTTTTGACCCTTATTCGGAATCATTTCCTTTTGTAGCTTTTGGCGTATCACGGTTATTTTTAGGCTTGGGCAGCCAAACAGTCTTCGATCCAAAGTTAATTGATGGAGAAATTGGCCAAGGCCAATGAGTTGTTTGAGGGCTCAGTCGTCAAGTACGGCGAGCTTAACAAAATTATGAATGAGGACCTGGCCAGTGTGTAGGAAGAGGTGCTGAGGAGCCAAAATGAGCTTTTGGAGGACTTTTCTTCCAAAGTGTCAGATTTCAGCGCGAGGGTGGTGGCACTGACTTCGGCAAATAAAGTTTTTTAGAGAAAAAAGGAAGACACCATTGCCGATCTCATGAAGGCATTGGGACTAAATGCCAAATTTTTTGCAGAGGTCAAGCGAATAAAGAAAGAGAGGAAGAAGAAAAAGAAAAAGCTGGAAAAGAAGGTCGAAGTACTTAAGAAAGAACTAGAGGATTTGAGGGAGGAGAAGGCTAAGCCCGATAAGGCGACTAAGTCCTCATTTCAGGACTGATTTTGCCTTCCTTGCCATCAAGTCTGGTCCCAGTATCCTGACTTGGACCTTTCCTTCCTATGGGCACTTAATATCCCCAAAGGACCATCCTCGATGTGGTCAAGTATTGAGTTTCTCAACCTCCCCATTCTTCCTCCTTCGGCTGACGGTGGTGGCCAAGATGAGGATGATGTTGCCAAAGATGATCACGCCAAGGATGCTGAAGACCCCGAAGATGGGCAAGACAAGCAATACGCCTCTCCTCTCCTTTTTTTTTTTTGCTCTGTACTTTGTACTTTGTCATTTGAACTTAATGGAATTTCCCCCTTTTTTTTCCAAAACTTTGACTAAGTCCCCAATTGGTATGACTTCGGACATTGTCTTCATCATTTGGCATTTAACCATCTTTAGCGATGAGTCATATTATCTTTTAAAGATACTATCAAGGATTGATGACCTTAGTCCCTCTGACGGTTTCACAACCATCTTTGATCAACCTTCTTCGGAAGACTTGCTTTTCAAAAATAGTTAAGTACCTTTGGACCAACCATGTTTGGTTGACCACCTTCGGTAAAAATTGTACAATATCACTCATGCATTTTCGGAAGCAACCACATTCAGTTCACCTCCTTCATCATCTTTTACAATTTTTCCCTTGAAAATTTTTCTAAGTGTAGAATTTTTTCAAAGAGTCTGAATGTCATGTATTTTTCGATTTTTCACCTTCGGTGTCACTGAGCTTATAGACTCCTGGCTGAATTTCCTCGATGACCAAATAAGGTCCATCCTAATTTGCCCGAAGTACTCCATGAGATGGTCTTCGGGCTTCGAATTCAGCCTTTCAGAGAACGAGGTCCCCTTTCTTAATTCCTTTACGCTTGACATGAAGGTTTGTAGCAATTGCTAGTCTCTGCTGAAAAGCTTTTATTCTAAGCTTGGCCATCTATCTATGCTCGTGAATCATATCCAACTTGGTTCTCAAATCGAGGTTGTTCCCTTCTTCATTGAACATTAGTATTCTAACAGATGGCTATATGACCTCGACAGGGATAATGGCCTTTGTACTGAAGACGAGTAAGAAGGGTGTCACACCCGTCGACCTTCTAGGAGTTGTTCGGTAGCTCCATAGCATGCTCAGAAGCTCTCCTAGCCATTTTCCCTTTGCTTCCTTCAACCTCTTTTTCAAACCATCTTTTATCATTCTATTGGATACTTCAACTTGTCCATTGCTTTAAGGATGGGCAACCGGGGCAAAATGCAATCTTAACCCGAGGTCGGCTATGAATTCCTAGAAACCTTTATCAGCAAATTGGGAACCATTATCAGCTACTATCACCCTCGGTACGCCAAATATTCATATGATGTTCTTCCAGAAAAATCTTTGTATGTCCCTTCCCGATATTGCTGCTAAAGGCTCTACCTCTATCCACTTGGTGAAATAGTCTACTGCAACGACACAAAACTTCACTCTTCCTAGAGTTATTGGGAGAGGCCTAATGAGGTCGATACCCCAAATAGCGAAGGGGCAAGGATAGTTTGCTAAAGTTATTACTTTTGAGGGTAGTCTCTAGATGGGAGCGTGTCTCTGGTACTTGTCGCATTTTTGGATGAATTGGCTCACATCCTTCCTTAAGGTAGGCCAAAAATATCCTTGGCAGAGTAGTACTCCAGCAAAGGCATCAGTCCTGATGTGAAAACCGCAGGCCCCCTCATAGACTTCTTTCAGGACTATCTCAACATCTTCTTCGTTGACACTCCTTTGCAGTGAACTTGTGTTCCCTTGTCGGTACAACTCTTCCCCGATCAAGAAGTATCTACCTGAGCACTTTTGCACTTTCACGGCTTCAAGAGGGTTTACGGGAAGTTCCGAAGTTGCGAGATATTTCTTGATAGGATTTTTCCACCCTCTACCCGAGGGTGCTATAGCATTATTGCTATGCTCAGCTGACCAAGCACTTCAGTGGATTCTTTTCATTTGGCCAAAATATCCACCTCCATATTATCTCACCAAGGTACGTTTTCTATTTGTACCCTGTTGAATTCTTGGATAAGTCTTTTTGCGAGGTTGTGCTATTTTGCCAAATTCGAGTCTTTTACTTCGTAGTCCCCCGCCATCTCTCAAACCACCAGCTGAGAATCACTGTGGACCATTAGATTTCTCACACCAACTTTTTTTCCCAACCGTAAGCTTGCTATGACGGCATCATATTCGGTGATGTTATTGGTGACATTGAAACCAAACTTGATGGATTTTGAAGCTTCCATACCTTTCAGTCCACACAGAATTACTTTGGCGCCTTGATGTTCAGAGTCGGAGGCTCCATCGATGAAGAGTGTCCACTCAGGTTCATCACTTCTGAGGTCCTCTGGGGTGTCTTCTGTTCTTAGTACTTCGGCGATGAAATCCCCCAATGCTTGTGCCTTTATTGCCCTTCTTAGTTCATAGGCGATTTCATATTCACCGAGCTCGATGCACCATTTTGATAATCTTCCAGAGTGGTGTACCTTCTACTGTTCCTAATAAGAGTTTAGATTAGGAAACAGAATAATTTAGCCTAATTAAGAAATTAATTAGGTATTTATTAGGACAGTTCCTCACAATATAGCTATTAACGGTTTAAATCATCATTATACCCTTTTAGTATGATTAATTTCTCTAATTTGAGAAGCTATTTCACCAAGTTACTATTCACACTTATTTACTGTTTATACGCGGAGTTACTGTTTTCTACATTTAACTATTCATATGCATA
Organism: Aquilaria agallochum; assembly: GCA_000696445.1. Lineage (NCBI taxonomy): Eukaryota > Viridiplantae > Streptophyta > Magnoliopsida > Malvales > Thymelaeaceae > Aquilaria > Aquilaria agallochum. Next base: position 43,747 of record KK901682.1, read on the forward strand.
TTTATCGTTCATATGCGGATTACTATTAATCCATATTTACAAAAATATTTTAAATAATTCTTTTTTATAAAGGTAGATAAAATCACAACACCTCACAATTCTTGGACCAATGATCAGGGTCTCAAACATCTATAATTTTCAGTTCATGGTCTAACCTAATTGAGAGATAGAGGAGGCCAACTTTGGATCACGAACAGAATTAGTTCTGACATTTGTGCACTTGGTGATCCTTCACAACAAAAATCATATATAAAGCTGTAAATGTTGGAATTGATTGATTCCAAATTCATCTGAAAGCCAACACATAGATCTTCAACTCTCCTTCATATAAAGAGAACCAGTTTGATCATTTTCATTGCTGAAATCTAGTTATAAATGAGATCATTTGTGCTGATGTTGGCTAAATAGCAATTTTGGTAGAAAAATCATAACTTGGGATAGAAATGTCAGTTTTCAATGATCAAGCTACTGTTTTGAAATAAAGAATAGATCTACAAATCTCATGCTTTGAGAAAATGCTAAACTGATATGTATAGTGGTCAAAAAATTAAAGAAGTTTGAGCCGCCTTTGTTGGTTTGTATTCACCTACCATTTACTATTCCAACTACCCTTTTACTATTTTACCTACCCCAATGCCATTTTGATAGCTTGTGGGGAGGATGAAAAGAGGTTGGTTCTTAGGCCATTTTGATTTTCTTGTATCTAAGTTAGCTTTGCTTCTTTGGTTTTATTCTTCTTTTCAATCTTGAAACTCTGTTCAACAAGTTTTCTTCTTGTTCTTATTTTTAACTTTCAATCTATGTTTATTTCATATTTATACATGTTGTTTACTCTTATCATGACTAACTAATAATTCTTTTGCTAAGGTGAAAGGGTGATGCTTTTGGTATAAAGGTTATGGCTAATTTAAAACGAACGCAACATTAACATTATTTACTTTCTTAATCAATTTAACCACTCTCCTTGTTAAGTGGGAGTCTTGATTCATTATATTTAAATCATTGGTACAAAAGCTAATTGATTCCCTTAAACATGGCTATGCTGGCCATATTGTGCTCAAAGGTTGGCAAGATGGATACTTGAACCCATTTGCAAGTGTTGGCATTATAAGATCAATGAAAGCTAATACTAACTCATGCCTAACATTTTTGGAATTTGATTATTAAATTCCCTCATTGGGACCTCCTTTATGTGTGGATCTCAACTGAGTGGCAAGATGAGCTAAAATTAACCATAGCTGATATAGTAAAAGTAGACCCCTTAACTTTAGCTATTTTATTTAAATATGATTTTTTAATCAACACTTGTTCACACTTCGCACCAAAATCTTCTTTGTTAAAAATTTGTAATTTGTATTTTTCTAATTCACTTTCCCGTGGTTTTATACTTGGACTCCCAATATTTTATTACTTGTGACAACCTACACTTGGGTTACAACTGCTAAAGTGCAGCAGTCATCAAGGTTCCCTACATGTGAGTCACATACTTTGATACTTCCCTTTATTGTTAATAACTAAGTGAACATGAAGGTGGTCATTGGGTATGTCACATATCATATGGAGGGTTTTGTATGATCAAGATGGGCTTTGTCCCTCTTTTCTAATGGGAGTGATATCTTCGGCCTTTTTAATTGAATGAGATTGAGGAAATGCATGGCCATGCTCAAATGATTTGATATAGGATATCAATTTCATAAATTTTAGTTAGTCTACTCGATAAGCAAGAAACCTTATATTGGGTTGCATGAGAGTGGGGCATTCCATGTCCCGTGCTCGATCTTGATATCTTCAATAAAGGGGCAATGACATATATGAATAATGATCATAGTGGTTTAGTTGAATAACCAACTATCTTGTCACTTCGGTAGCAATGATGTGTTGCTAGACGCCGTTCATTGTTTATAATCATAAATATTATTTATGATCAACGCCAATGTGATAGGAGCTTATTGGGTCACATATTTAGAGCCAACTGGATTATTTGAATATGTGGGCAAAATTGTTTGGTTTTGATTTCATAATAATTTTGGATTAATAATTGGCCCAAAAGTTGAGCCATTATAAAGCCCTAAATTAGACCTAATTGGATTAAGGATTTGAAACCTATTAGGCTTGGGAGTTAAGTCTCACTATCTATTTATCATATAGTAAGGATTTTCTAGCCCTAGCCTCCTTAAGGATGAAATCAGAAAGGTTCTAAAAGGTTCCAACCACATTCTCCTCTTGTTTTTCCTTGGAGAATGAAAGCTAGTACTACAGATGCAAGAGGAACACACCTATCGAAACATGGTGGAGGCATGGTAATCTGAGTGGTTCATGTAAATACCATAGAGAGCTTGAACATGTCAACTGTTTAAGTTTGTGGTTTGACTCAAATGTTGGGTGAAAGATCCCAGCCGACTAGGTATAAAAAAATTTTGAACACTTGATTTACTCCATTTTACTTGGATCCTAAAGGGTTTTGGTTAGATTCTGTTGCACTTGTTTGGCTCTCGAAACCCTACAATTGTATTAGAGCTATTAGTAAGACCCTAAATCATGATTAAGTGTTGAATCACATGATCTATTATATGTTTTGTTACTTTTGATCATGATTAATTGGATTGATTCATGATGCGTGAACCGAAACTCATAATAGATATGAGATATATGAAGAAACTACACAAACAGGTTAATGAGATTAACCCTAGATTAATGGGTAAAAGATATTTGTCTAAATAGGACCACTGTTTCAGTCTGCGAAGCTCCACATTAATAAATTGGTTAACAAACCCGCGTTAATTAGAATGCATTTTCTTATTGAATGATATTTGACATAATATGCTTCTTGCTAGTTGAAGTAAGGTGCATAATTATAGCCTCGGTTGGTTGTACTTGTAAATACAGCCTGCGTGTCGTGCCTTTTCTTTACTACTCTCTTTGTACCTTCTCTTCTCACCTTACTCCCCTCGAATGTTGTCAGGCCCTATTTCAAGCCTACCCAATCCCGTTAGGAGGTTAATACAAAATTTAATTTTATAAGGTGAATTAGAGCATGAAAACCAGGATACTTAACCCCAATTTTAGTTACAAACATAACAAGACTTAGGTGGAAGTTGCTCATTAAACCAATATGTGAAGGCCTATTAAGTTTCAAGTTTAATATGTTAAACTTGCAAGTGCAACTAGGTAGACTTTCCTTCATGCCTATCGGATGCATATGTGGTACATGTAGGTGGGTGCATGGGGGCGTGTGTGTGCATAATAGGCTTACCCTAGTGGTTTGAGTGTGTAGGCAGGATGTGCATGAATGCCTTAGGCGCTGAGCACCCTGACGGCTCACTAGGTGTATACTAGTAGGCATGTCCTCCAGTGTACTTTGGAGGCTTGCTTTAAGCCTTGTTAATGTGCTTACCAGCTCATCATGCTTACACATTCATACATACACACATACATTCTAGGCTGATTAGTACAAACCATGCATGCATAGCCCATTACACTTAGTGCCTTAGAAGGCTTACCTAAGCCCACTATGTACTACTAAAGGACATACCACGTACTACTAAGTCCCTTTTTTCTGGCCTTATATGCATACATTTACAAGTTCAAAATTTGGCATCTGAGGAACTACATGTCCAAAATTACATACACCAAAAGTTTGGCTACTTAAGGAGCTTGCATATTACACAACATTGGTTCAAACAATTTCAAGGTCCACTATCACTCTAAGTTCCAATCTTGTTTGCCACCTAGGCAATAGTTGTCTTATAATCCTCTTAGTCTTTACCAACACTAGGATGGATCCAAAAGCAGCTAACCCCACAGCAGCCATCAAAGCCTACAATCCAATTCACAACCATTAGTCCATCACATGAACATTTCTATCTTTCTTTCTTTCATAAGCCAATAAACTCGAGCCATACCTCCTTATACATATACCTCTAAAGAGGTTCTCTATTCCTCCACTTCTTTACCTAAAATGGGCAGAAACGGGTGTGAGTACACAAGTACTCAGAAAGAGTTCATTACGGCACCTAGTGCCTCCAATGTTCATAACATTGGCATATATATAAACCTCTAATTTCTCCTTTGAAAACTTGAAGCTAAAGACAAAGAAGACACAAAAGAGACAAACCATAACATAATACAAGATACTTACAAACAAAATTTAAAGGTTAGCACACTCAATCAATCAAAGAAGCATGCAAAACACACACACCACATACATGGTTTCACTTAGACCTAGTAACCATTTTTCACTTAGTTTAGCATATGATCACTTTCGAGTAAAGTCAAATTAACATAGAGCTCTAAGTAAATGAATAAGCTTAGCAATACTTGATCGAAAACCATAATGATTTCCATAAGTAAACTAGCTAGCTCATCACTGTGCCATAGCACATATAGCCCATTTTCATAGCTTCTAGGATCATTCAACCATGGCCATCACCTAGGATGGCCTCTTGCCATTGAAGTATAGGTGAAGGAGCTTAACTTGAACCCTTACCTAGCTTAGAATTGGTAGCAAAAAGGCAGGAACACTTCAATGCTCTGAATGCGCCACCATAAGCTTACCCATGAGCCACCATACTTGGCTTTCTTCTTCTTTGAATTTAGATTTTCTTTTGGTTGTTTGGCTGGAACTTTGCCAGAATTTTGGGGTTATGACCACCCCAAGAAATAGCTAAGAAGCTACATTAACTTGAGCTTAGTCCAAGTGGTGGAGAGGGAGTCAAATGGGTTACCATGGTGGCTAGAAAATTGACTAAGTCTTGGCTTAACTTCTCTTAAGCCACTTGAATCATTTAGGATATTTTATGGACCTATTTAACTTAATTGGTGAGACAAATTAAGTGTTGGGTTTCAGGAGCCAAACAGCACAAAAAAATTTAACCGAAACCCTCCAGGATCCAAGTGAAACGGGGTAAACCGAGTGTTCAAAAATTTTCATACCTAATTTTCGGTTGAGATCTCTCACTCAACTGTAGAGTCGAATCACAAAACCTGAACAGTTGACGTGTTCAGCCTCTCTATGGTATTCACACGAGCCTCTCGGGATCGCCACGCTTCCACCACGTCCCGACAGATGCGTTTCTCTTGCGCTCGCAGTGCTAGTTTGCGTCCTCCAAGGAGTTGCAAGAGAAGAGTGTGACTGTCCTTTTGGGAGGCTAGGGCAAGGAGACCTACGAATTTCTCACTTAAAAGCTGTATTTATAGTGAGACTCAACTTCCAGGCTTAATGGGTTTCAAAGCCCTAATCCATTAGGATTTAATTTCTGGCTTAGTAATGCCTCAACTCTTGGGCCCATTATTAATACGAAATTAAAGTGAAACCATAACCCAAATAATTAGCCCACGCACTCTAGAGATCCAAATAGCTCTATGTGTGTGACCCAATAGGCTCTTGCCATGTTGGCAATGATCATAAATCACATTTATGATTATAAGCAATGAGCGGTGTCTAGCAACACATCATTGCTACCCAAGTGACAAGATTGTCGGTGAATCGACTAAACCTTTATGATCATCACCGATATATGCCATT